>JAHTMQ010000206.1:0-85164 GCA_019327925.1 Leucocoprinus sp. KB1807203
TGTCTTTCTTGCTACATTAAGTGTTAGTTTTCTTTCCATCTTGTGGATTTGTTTTCCTTGTAGATTTTCTTTGCTATCTCATAGACAACAGTATAGAATTCAAGGAGATTTCTCTTCTTTATATCAAATTTCCAATGGGATATAATCAACTTTTTTCCATAACCATATTTAAAAAGCCTACTGTTCCTTTGAACAGATTTTGTACATAACAGAGTATGAGCAAAGGCAGTAGCATAGTTTAAGCCAAAATGCAAATGGTATAGCTAGATGACCTTTGTTTTCTCAAGTTTATTACATGGCACACATTTTGATGTCAAGTTGCCCCATCAATTGGGATGTCAAGTGACCTTGGCTTGTCATATAGTCACACTACTATTACAGCTATGCTACCACTCTACTAGGTTGTTTGTATCTGTACTAATTGCCATTATTACACCTTTATCATATCCAATGGCCAACTGACCCATGGAAAACTGGTATTACCTGATACTTGCACAGCACATTTATGGAGAGATGTGGTAATATTATCACATATCATATCAGGTTGTTATTAAACTAATTTATTCTTTATTGTAGTCCTGAAATAAAGTCTCTCTACCCACAACAATTGACATAAAACCAGTGATTGCACATCAGGAGAAGGGAAAAGAGGATACTAGAGTGGTGATCAAAAGAATAGGAGCTAATAATCATGGTATAGATTATTCAGGTGCATTTTCTACTAATTTCCTTCTTTTATTACTAAAGCCATCTGTTAGGGTATCGAGCAACACACTCATCCCTGTATGTGCTCATCTGTATCTTTGGTGTTTGGCTGCATCTTACATGTGAAGTAAGCTGGAATACAACTGCTCAAGTTCTCAAGTTTATTAATGTTATCTTAAATGCTATCAATACTGCTTCAGATATTATTATTAGTAGACTTAATATATATGTATACCTTTGCTGGAGACCTGAGTGTATCTGTGCATTAGCCAACTGTTGTTGTAGCTCCTCAACCTGGTTCTTGAGCACTGGTTCTTGAGCCCAGCTTGTCTTCTCAACAGCTTTCTCTATCTCTGAGATAAAGCAAATTCTCCAGCATTGCTGGTTGGTTTGAATCAATAGATGTATGACCAGATCAATATATATATGTGTGTTGTTGTCATCCATAATATAGTCAAGACTCAAGTGTTTGTAGCAATAAGGAAGCTTCAAATCATTCATCTGATGTCATAAATGCTGTGACATGAAATATAATACAGAAACCTGGTCTTAACCATTCAGCCATGTTTACAAAAAATATATGTATATATGGGATACAATCATAGCTAAGTCTAATGCAGTGAATCAGTGGTGAGATAGGTCCTTTTCGATGTCTAGTGGCGTAGCTGGAAGGGTGTGACTGTGTGACAAGTCCAGAAGGTGAGGTGACATGATACTGACACAATAGTGACAGGTCACTTGACATCCCAATTGACATCAAAATGTGCGCCGTGTCAACCATCTGATAATGTATGAATTGATTAATCGGTGGTACTCGTACTTCAAACACACCGCAAGAAATGTTGGTACCAATTTCGGAAGTTCGTCCTTTCTAAGATACTGAAATTTGGTGTGGGAATATAACAATTGGGTATCTGCCGGAATGCTTAAACTGGACCATGAGGGTGGACAAAGTCCATGTAATGGGAGTGATTCCATTGCACTACCCGAGACTTGCAGTAATCAAGTTCTGCCAGCTGTCGCAAAAAATGAGCATGGTCAATAAATTGAGAGAGGGGCAGCATGTCAATGGATAAGCACATCAAGAGGTTGCAGAAGGATGTCAGCTGGAGATAGAAGTCGACAAATTCGGTTCCTTGTGGCCAAGAGAGTAAGGAAGAGTAGCTGATGATACCTGGTGCCAACACAAGCTCTGAAACAACAAGTAAGGAAGCAGACACAAAGCAGGAAAGCATATACTTGAACCGTCAATGGCGTAGCTGGATGCATATCGATGATGCTCTTGAATCAAGTGATCAAATTTCTTGATTTGAAATGCAGGAGTGTTGACAGAGAAGGCAACTGAACGAGTAGGATCATTAAGGAAATCGTACTTTCGCCTCCTGGTTATGCGGCGACACCTGATACAAGCAAACAAGTTCACAGTGTGAGGGGAAAAGGACAAGGAAGGCAAAGAGGAAAATGCCGAGGACGAGAGAGAAGGTGAAAACCTGAGAACAAAGAGTAGTGTGGAGTCAATGCTAGTGTTCAGGGTTAAGATAACATTTCTCAGCATGAGATGATGATACCAAAGTCAATGGCTATGGACAGGACAATGATGGGGAGCAGCTGAAGGAAGGAAGAACAAGAGCATTATTTATGTCTCAGGCATGGTCATGATTAGAATACAGAATAGGGGAATGTTGGGGCCAGGTCAGATGTAATTGGTGATACAGAACAATGGCTATTGAGGCTTGGGCATCCATGTCAGATGGTATAATCGTGTCATTGAACTCGGTGGCAAAAAAGCCTTCAGGTATGATGATCGTGTCTCGTGCGTCATCGGCATACTCCCTGAGTTGCCGTGTAATTATTGAGTGAATGTAGAAACTTCTTCTACTCGCACTAAGATTTCCAAACAGGACAAGTCCTACAGACGGCTTCGATACCAGGTTAGCCTTGTAAGATTTCAGTTCGTGTTCTCCCATGCCCTTTCACTTTTTTGCGATACCTCGTTCCTTCCTTATGCACAGAATTATATAACGTCTTGAGACATCTTGAATGTAGCAAACACATACAACCATGCTTTTGTAGCTAGCTAGAATACATGTTGAGATCCTTGAACATTTGTATATCAAACACGTTACCGAGGGCATGAACTTCGTCTTGTAGTTCCCTCTCAAACAATAACGCATCACTTACCAACACTCCTCACGGGGCCACGATTCGATTCGCAATCTCAAAATCCTCTTTTTTTCCTTGCCTCTGAGTTTTCCTGAGGCCATCGGTGGTTTCGGATATTGCATTCCCACTATCAGGCGCTACGTCAACCCAACTCAAGTCTCAGGTGGCAATGTTTCTTCTTTCTTCTTCTCGTCATCTTCGTCTGGGATCTCTCTCTTCCTCGTCATCCTGGCCGCCTCTCTCTCCCTCCTCGCCATCTTCTTGATCATCTTCCTGGCCGCTTTCAGTTTCCTTTCCTTCCCACATCGTGAATTTGTTTGCTTTGTAATACTTGATTGCAGCATCATAGTCAATGGTCCTGAACTCATGGAAATATCGCCTCTCCGCATCAAATTCCCAATACCATATAATCGACTTATCCCCATGACCATATTTGAAAAGCCCACTGTTCCTGTGGACAGACTTTGTGCGCAGCAGATTGTGAAGAAGGGAGGTGACACGGCTTGAACCAAAATGCGGACTGTATGGGGCGGGATGATCTTGGCTTTCTCGAGTTTCTCAACCACCTAATAATGCATTAATTGATTAATCGATGGTACTCATACTTGAAACGAACCGAGAGAATTGTAGCAGGCACCAGGTCATTAGATTTGTCGGTGCAAATACACGCAAAAAGGGTATGGGGTAATGTTTTGACAATTCCTGGAATACCAAAAATTGAATGTTCGAGGTGATTATAGAAATCCTTGATACTCCTTTTCACTACCAGAGACATGCGGTAATCAAGTTCTGCCAGCTGTCGCAAAATACCCAAGGGAATATCACCAATATGTTGACAAAACCGCCAGTTATCATGGGATAAACGCCGCGAGATCCAATAAAACGAAAGCAGGCCAAGAAAGGAGTCAACAAATTCGGTTCCTTGTGGCCAAGCGAGTAAGGAGGAGGAGCTGACAGTACCCTGTGCCAATACGAGCTCTGAAATAACAAGTAAATTGAGGAGCAAACACAAGGCAGGAAAACGTGTACTTGAACCGTCAATGGCACAGCTCAGTGCATATTGATGGTGCTGTTGGATCAGGTGATCAAAGAATTTGATATAAAATGCAGGAGTGTTGACACAGAAAATACTTGAGCGAACAGGATCATTGAGGAAATCATAAAATGATTTGTGGTAGAAATGCCATGATCCGTGAACACTCAGGAGCTGGCCTTGAATTGACAGGTCTGGATTGAACCATCTACCTTGGTCATAAAAGGACCGTGTGAGGCGAATGCGGGAGTCAATTAAGCTGAGAGGGTTGAAAGACACCTCGTAGGCGATCACAGCATGTAAATGATCGCAGACATCTCTGAATATAGACTCAGATATCCTAAGCGCACCACAAGCAAAGGCAACAGTCGAATGCTCTTCGGTAACCCTGGAACCAAAACAAGCGGAAGCAAGGTAAAGAAGGAACTGTGCAAATAGAAGAATACTCGACGGAATTTGACTCATTATGTGGATATAAAGAGTGTCGAGTTGGGAAAATGGCAATACAGATGATTGTTTTCCTGGTCGATATAAGGCATTCAAGACAGATTGAAGTCGCTCACGGAATTGCCAGTCTGGTGGATAGGCCACATGACGCAACACAGCAGCAGGATGCGCAAACAGGCCGTCTGCTGCATTAACAAGCACCTGGATATCGCTGTCGGATGGCCATACGGACAACAATTGTCGACAACCTCGACGTTCAAGAATGTTCCTGAATTCACCTTGGAGATACATCTCGATTTCGGCATCTGCCTCACGCGAGATGAAGAGTTCGATAGAATGAGTGACGGATGCGACGCTGTTCTGATTGAATGTGGACACGATGCGAGGTTCCGCGCGGCTGAATATAGCCCAGCAGAATGGTGTGGATTTTGCCCTGACAGAGGATGCGATGGTCTCAATGATCTCTGCTTGCGCCGCCTCCCCCGTACATTCATCCAGCCCATCGATGAAAATTGCTTTTGGTTGTATTCTCTTTCCCTGCTTCTTCAGCTCCTGGAAGGGCTCAATAATGAGTGATTCAAATTGAGATGGTAGTTTCTTCTCAACAACATTCTTGTCCTTGGAGATTCTCTCATCAACAGCTGTCCGATAATCAGGAAGCATGGTAGTAAGTTCGTAAGCGATGGTGGTGAACAAACGCCAAGGATTATTGTGTTGATTGACAGTGAAAAAAAATGCAGCACCAAGGTGCCCAGTCTTCTTGAGTTTCTCTGCACATGTCTGAGCAATTGATGATTTCCCCACTCCTGCAGGTCCCCTCATCCAGTACATTGATGAAGGAGCGTCGACAGATTCAGTGACCCAATTTGTGATGTCAGAGATGTATTGTTCTCGAGTACCGGGGAAACAGCGACGATCGTAGTGGTCTTGGGAATCAAATGCTGCTCCAGGAATGGAGGCCGCATGAAGGGAATCGATGCCTAGGCACTATATATCAACACTATCAATTTTGAAGATAAGGCCACCTACCAGATTGACCATATTGACTGTTGGTAATCTGTATCAAGTTACTGTCCCTGATTATGAAGTCGCTGGCTTCGGATAGTATGGACATGATGGTAGAAAAAGAGATGCGATGACAACGTGCGAACACTGTATGCCATAGAAAAACCTTCCCTTGTTTGATCTTCCTCTTCAATTTCCCCACACTCAGTCTTGCTAACAGTGTAGCGCATATTCCACTGATGGTTACCTCTTACAAATCATGTGCCATGATGAAACTTGTAGAGTAGCACCTTAACTTGGCAATACATCTCTTTTTTTAAAAAAAATCAAACATGCTACCATTTGTCATGTACATACAAAACTCCGTAACAGGCAAAGGGTGTGCGGTAACAGTCCCTGTGGAATATGATTAAAAATCTACGTCAAACTTCCTTTAGTTGATAGAATAAAAAAGGGAAAAGATGCGGTCGCCAGTGAACTTGAAGAACAGCATGAAGCCAACACTAATCTTCAGGGCCAGGCGGCAATGTGAGTCGTACTTGCAGAAGTGGACCGTCAAGTCGGCCACCAAAAAAATGTCTACGTCATCGATCTGAGACATTCTCAGATCGTTCGATAGTTTTTCGAGCCTGTCTTTCTCCCATTAACCACACCGGGTGACGTCCGAGCTTTGTATTTCACTTTAATGTTGAAATACGATCGGGGGAGGGTACAAACGGATAGTGAATACAAACACACTACACTACTTATATACCTATATCTTCATCATGTAACGTAGCTACCAATATCAAGATATGAAACAATAGAATTGATCTCATCATGTGCATCGCGCAGGCTCGCATGAGATCCAGAATCCAACATTGAGTACTCATGATGAAGTTGGTGATGGACTATGCAACACTGAGATGTCGCAAACGATTTGTCTGGCCCTACTCCAGAAGCTAGGTAGTGAGCTCTCCCTACATGTGTACAATGTACAGCCAGGTCGCACATATGCCCAGGCCTTGAAGTATGTACCCACAGACCTTAAGTGCCCATTGAATGAATCCTCTGTTGTGAGTCTAGTTTTATTTGATTTCATATTCGTCATACGTCTCTTGGTTTTAAAAGATGATGTCACTCAGAGGTCACCTTGTAAGGCGCACAACTGAGGTATACATGTAGTGTAGCATCCCAATATATAGTCCGAGTCGAACGTCCAAAATACAACAACAATAAGGTGATGGTCATCGTGTGTCATTCCACCTCAAAGGCAATGACAACAGTAACTGTGTGTCAGTCCACCTCAATAGGTTTGCTTATCACTGATCATTTGAGAGTTGTGCACCACACAGACTGAGTCATTGTTTGACAGACAGCTGCTCCAAAATCTATTATCCTTGAGGGCTTTTGGTTGTCTTCTCTATAATTGCATATTGTCAACCATTATTAGATTTGGTCACTTGTTGCTCATCAGAAATGTCATTGAGGTAAGCCTTCGAAATAACCTCAAATTTTTATTGTCCCCCGGTCCAGGGACTCCAATACTGTCCAGTTTGTACCACATTCATTATTATCACGGTTATGGGTTGTAGATATCACAGGGTTTCAGCCTGATCCGTTATGTCACTGTAACTGCCCATCAGAAGAAAGAAATCGACATGGATATTTGTTATATTGGACGTACAGTTTCACTTTAAGTAGTCAATTTATTTCAGTACTGGCTTACCTCAGTCTCACAGAGGATAGCGCGCAGCCACCAGTCGAAAGCCCTTTCATGTAAAAGTTACTGCTATAGAGTGTTTCGTCGTACCAAGAATTGATACGACATGATAGTCAACCAACATGATTGTACTTTCGCGAGCTTATGCCCGAAAATGGGGGAAAAGAAATAAGCGAGTAAAAATGGAAACGAAACTCGCCTCATCAACGTGTTGATGAATGGCTTACTCCGGGGCCCTTATTTAAGCTCTACATACATCGGACTTCCCCCATTCTTTTCTCAAAAGTGCTTTGCATTGGACATTAGAAGCCTCTGCTCCAAGTTCAAAACATATTTACTGCCACTCAGAATGGACGGCGTCGCGCGCTACCGAGTTGGGAGAAGTGAAGACAGACTTGAACGGTGCGGTAGTCCTTCCCGGATTTCTGAAAAACCTCCAGGGCTTTCAAATACTCTGCCACATCATACTCCAGGAATGCCAGACAGAGTAGGACTGAAGAGGTTTGCCGATAGGTTTTTGAGGAAGGGGAAGAGGAAAATTGGGATCTGTGAGAGTTTGTACAATATTGCAACTTCATCGTGTACGTGTCATTTTCCACAAGGCTGAGGGTCCGTCTGGTGAATGCTGATGTTCACTCACTTTGGGCATAGTCTTGAATCTATGTGTCATATTCATTCCTGTCTCCTGGGTTCTTTACTTCAAGGAAGGAGACCATTATCCCCTTATCTTCGCCTGTAAGCTTTTGCAGTCCTTCAGTCAGGTCAATTCTCTGAAAGGGTGAATCAAGTTTCCTTCCTAGCTATCATGCCTCTTGAGCGACTATTCGATTATTGTGGTGAACAGATGGCGTTCTACTGTGGCAAGGATCTCAGTGATTTGATTATCATTACTTTGAACAAGTATGCTTCACTCCTGCTTCTGGCACGTTTCAGCACAGCATCTCATCAGAAGAGTCTAGTATCGTCGAGGCGACACTCGCTATAATTCTATTGGTCAAGAATCAGTAGGCATGAAACCATTTCTGGTCAGTGAACGGCTCAATCCAAGGTACCCTCGTTAGATATCGAATCCTCCAAGCTACGATCATCGGCGTCATTGTTCTACATCTCCTCCTAATCCCAGGAACGGCGTTCATTGCAGGCGGTGCACGCATCATGTCACAAGACCTCACGCCTCATATAAACGAACTCAACCATGTCCTTTTGACCATGGGGTGGGTTGTATTCCTTGTTGAGTTCTTAAAGGAGTTGATGAACTCACTGCTTTGATTCGATTTGGTATTTTTAGTGTCTTGACACTTGTCCTCCCTGCAGCATTCTTTGCAGCGCTCGATCGTGATGTAGATGGAGCTATTTTGGGGATAGCTGATGGAACACAGCCGCCGACGCTGTTGTCAGATGACATGAGAGGCCGCTTCCTGATATTCAGCCGTGGGATGGCTATTATTCTGCTCCTCATGTAACTCGGATTGGTCCTATCTGTAACAGTGTTGACATAATCATAGGTACATCTGTTCTCGTTTCTATATCCATGACCCTCCTGGCGAAGGAAATGCTTTCCTACCTCACGCAGAGTTACCAGCTGCTATCCGGGAACACGAGGAGAAACTAGAACACGAGGAGCCTGAGATCAATCAATGGGTCAATATTGTTGTAATCATCATCTCGGTTGGGCTCATGGCTGTCACAGCTCAGTTCGTAAGTTGTCAAAGTACCTCACTTCTTTCTGTGATGCCTACAGACTGCATTTAGCTCGTTGAAAGTACCGAAAATGTTATACACCAATTACACGTGCCCGAGGAGTTCGTATCAATATGATTCGGAATGATTCAACCGTATTGATTCTCTTTGCAGATGGCTTGGATTAATTCTCCTTCCCATTGTCTCTTTTGCTGCAGATGGCGCAATTGCTATCCTCTATTTCTTCCGCTCTATATATCACCACTACTTCCAGACGCCTATTGAGCCCATATCTCTTGCCAGAGCGCGCGCAATTGACCTCAGCGTCCAGTTTGCCCTTTTCTGGATGCCAGTCTTCGTATTAGTTGCATGGTGGTCTCATAAGCCCCTCAGCTTGCTGTTTGATCTTTTCGAAGTCGCTGTGCTGGTGGGATCTATTTTCCTCGTGAATTACGTTACTGCTGATGGGAAGACAAATTGGGCAGAAGGGTGCGCTATGGTCGGGTTTTACGCAATTATCGTGAGTGTCAATTTTCATTCTTCCTTGTATCTGTGTACCTATATTTATAGGCATTGACTGCCTGGTTCTATCCTGGTCAACCTGAGATCAAAATATTTTCACAGCCGGAGACGATCGCTAGCATTTTAGCCTAAGGAAACGACTGGCAGTAGTGAAATTAATATTTTTGAGGCGCGTTACAATCCGCGATGCTGCTGCATGTCTGTTGTGATTTATTAAGTTGTTATTTCAAATACTATATTTCTTTTGTAACATTATTATCAGTTATGAGATGCCTGTCCATTGTCTAGGTGGATAGCACCTAAGTGTCTAGTTATGTCAAGCCCTTGATCTTCTGTAAGCAACTCTTGCAGGCACTTTCACTGTGGGTTATCTCAGAGTTGAGTAGTCAGATTCAATGCTAGTTTGATTTACCTGTACAATGCAGATACCTGGCTTGACGTGACTGAACGTTACTTTCACTCGATAAGTGGCATCACTATCGTTAGTTATTTTGACCACCCGTGAATGGGAGCTATTATGCTTGTTGAAGGTGAGAGTCCTTTGTTCCAAAGCATGAATTGTTAGGACGTGAACTCTGACCGTATTCTAGTACTCGTAGTCAGAAGTGGATGAATGCCAATAGATAGATGTTGTTCACCGGACGCAAAATATCACTATCTCGTGCGCTAGAAACCTCCAATACCGACGACTTGTCGTCAACTTCGTCGGTGATATAGTCTTCAATGAAGAGGTCCGCAAACTCTTCACTAGAGCATGTCATCCGTAACCGATGTCGCCCTTCAACGCATCCAGATGTCACACGAATGCATTGTGAGCTACGACGAGGTAGAGTGACATCAATAGAACGCGATGTCATGGTGATAAGCAGCAAAAAAGAACAGAGATCGCATGGGTATATAAGCATACGCCGTGAGAATCAATTCCGTGAGATCGACGTACCACGTGCTGATGAAACTTTGTGCAAGATTGATACAATGTTGTATATCTGTAGATCAATCAGACACCCGAAGCGAACAATCTACTTATGAAACAGCATGTGTGACATATGTGTGACAGATGCGCATGAGCGTGGGAGAAAATGTCGTCAGAGTCCGATAAGACATGGCCGATCCGTAAACGCGTCCACGCCGGATCTTTCTTGCTTTCTCTTTCTGCTCTAAGGTGTATTCTACGAATTTTTTTGATTACCTTGCTCCAGTCTCAATTGCGATCCCCTGAATGAACACCATGTCGGCAAGCTCAGGCTTGCTACCTGAAAACACTGGTTTCCATCGAAACCCAAATTCGGTCAGAGTTGATAATGTATCGAAAAGCAGTAAATATATGCTATATTGTATTTTCAAAGGAGTGCTCATACCTGGTTCCTACTAACTACAGGCACCCAAGAAGTTATCGCCCTCTTCAGTGCCTTGATTGGTGCGTCCATATTCATCGGACAAATAATATTTTTATGCATATAACGCTCAGGTCAGATACATAGCTTTCATGAAATACGAGATGCTCTAGGAACCCATCTGGAAATAGCATTTTTCAATCGTGATGCGGCCACGTATGATCGTTTCATCTATTGTTTTGTATTCCAGTTCTTGAATGATTGATATCAGAAAAGCACTCTGCATGACTGGCTATAACATTGGCGGGGCATTTCTGTAAGTGGATCTATTGATGATGATGACAACTGGACCATGCCGCATATATCTTATTCCATTCCGACTCATAATAGCGCCGTTACTCCGATCACTTCCCATATCCCAAATCACCGTGGTAGACCCTCTATTGACGATAGGAGGAACCTTTATGTTCTTGGCCTTCCTTTCGCTCTCACAAAGTGAGTCTCAGCCGGTCACTGACTTGATCATCAACTCACTGGGTATAAGGAATGAGTTTGCTGCCTTGTTCTCCCGTTATGGAGCTGTTTCCCATTGTGTCATCTTGGCGACAGTTGATAATTCATCCCGTCGTCGTGGATTTATTGTGATGTCTACCCATGAAGAGGCCAAATTGGCGATGTCAGAATTGACGCGCACCCAAATCAAGTCAGTGTCCAGTCGTGCTTTAAGTAATGGAGCTGGGCTGATCGAACTCGGTGAGGTCAGGGGTCATACAATAGACGTGTCCTGGGCTGTCGTTCAACGTTCGCAAGGTGAGTACTGAATCTAGTAAATTTTCTCGAATGCACTAAGGAAAAATCAGGATTCCTTGATGGAGGGGATAGGACTATGTTACTTGACTCTCGTCCTATTGCTGCAACTTCTAGGGATGAGACTGGCCTTGACTGCCCTAAAGAAATATCGGTCGCATCTCTTGATAATTTGGATCCAGATCTTGGCTCCTATACGGTTACTCCTGACCCTGCAGCGACATTACTTGTCTCGAAGCTCCCTGTCATTTTGTTCTCACAGATCCAAGACTTGGAACCGCTCTTCTATCCTTTTGGTCCTCTCAAAAAACTACAAGTGGCCGGGATAGGACTTAACGGTACACTTTCTGTCTTGGTTCAGTATCAATCAACATCAGCTGCTCAAGAAGCCAAGGAAGCTCTGCACGGCCAGACCTATGTTAACAATCAAATCGAGGTCCAGTTTCTTCGACCGCTGACAACACCATTTGACTTGCCTCTGGCATCACGCGTCTTGTCTCCTTTAGAAAAAAATCCTACTATCAAACCCATACCTTCGACTAATTTAGACGCTCCAGGAATTTGCCGCTCCCTTAAACCGCTTAATTCACAGGGAATTTCTGACCTCCCCAATTTTGATAAGCCCTCTTTTCTCGCGACACCAAGTTTCAGTTCCACGTTCCACAGCCACAACGGCAATATGTTTCATTATGCTAGTTCTAGGTGAGCATTGATCGTGAGTCAAAGTAATAAGGAACTCAAACATCTATGTGTAGATGGAGTACGGATACAAATGCCGTAACACAACACATGATACCTCAACATGCCCGCAGCAACAGCTTGTTCCCCAATAGTCAGTATCAGAATCTTCTTGCTTGAGATTGCAAGTCCGGCTCGCTATTCATGCTTCTTTGTATTCTTTGCTTTACCTCGCGTGCGCTGCCTCTTTTACAACGATTCATACCATACGACCGAGCACCTCTCAAAGCGTTATTTTTCTTGTCTTATACTACCACTGTATTGATACAAACACGAGGGATGTATAATAGTTGTCTGACGACGGCCTTTGAAATATAGATGTCGTTTACAGTGATTATCACATGTGCTATTCCCTTCGGACAGTTGTTGTTGTTTACTTTGAGCTTGTTTTTTTTATTTTCAGGTTGTTTCTGGTCCCATAACCTCACAATCTTTTGCACAACACCGCTCCCTTTAGGTTTCTATTTGAATTATGCTTCCACTTCCAGCTTTACTGGCAATACTACCTTTCGTAGCCTGGTTAGTTGGTAGTGTCAACGCAACTTCTTGGTCTGCTATCTTTATCTCTACAAGTTATCAGCGCTGACACTCATCTACACAGTAATGCAACCACGCCATGCCCTGCTTCCGCCCCTTGTTGCAGTACGTAACATTGTAATCAATCCTGAGTGCTAGCTGATGGATGACGACATCGAAGGTGAGTTTGGATTCTGTGGAAGCGACAATGTGAGTTCGAAAGTATAAGACTCTTTATGTGTCATTGATAACAAATAGTTCTGTTTGGGTGGCTGCAACCCCTTCGCATCCAATTCCATCGATTCTTGTCGCCCTAACCCAATTTGTGAAGACGTTACTGTAAGTAACAAACTCTTGAGTAATAATCCTTACGAACGCCATTTCAAGTACGCCTTCCCAGACAGTTTGCGTATCTTGTCCAATGCGACGTTCTTCGACGGGAATGCTACCGAGTACGGTGAGTACACCTTTTCCCTCCTTCCAGAAGCCAAGCCTCATCCACTGCTCCAAGATTTTGTCGTAGACAAGGGCAACATTATGAACACCAACTCAAGCGGAGGTGAGCTTGCTATGCTGTTGACACAGGACAATGGAGGAACGAGGCTTTCGTCAACGAGATATGTCTACTATGGAACAATTACTGCTACACGTGAGTTCGATTGCGAGACCTTTTTTTTCGCATCGTGTTCTCAGTGATGTATTGTAGTGAAGACTGGTCGATGGGGGGGTGTTGTCACAGCTTTCATCAGTATGAGTGACATAAAGGATGAAATTGACTGGGAGTTTCCTGGAAACACTACTACCCAGGCACAATCCAACTACTTTTGGCAAGGTGACATCCGTAAGTCGGAGTTTCTGATGCCAAGCCATCACATCACATTCATCTTTTCTAGCGGCCACTAGTAATGGTGAAACGCACAAGGGCTTATCGGACACCTTCAGCAACTATCACGATTACACGGTCGGTAACGGTTCAATTCGCAACATTTTCAGTGTAAATTCACTATACATTTTTTTGGAAATGTAGGTTGATTGGCAGTCCGATGTTTTGACTTTCTCGATTGATGGAAAAGTTCAACGTACTGTAAAGAAGTCTGATACGATTGACTCTCAGACTGGTATTGCCAATTATCCCGCTACTCCTTCTCGCATCCAACTTTCGTAAGTGCTTTGCGTTGATCTCCCTTTTCTAAGATAAGCTCATTCTTTTAATTCTAGGATATGGCCTGCTGGCATCAATGGTACTGCACCTGGCACCATTGATTGGGCCGGAGGTATGATTAACTGGGATGATCCCGATTATAAAGCTGCTGGTACGCCGACTTTTATAACTTTTTGCTTTAACCATCATTCTCTGATAATAAACAAGGTCACTTTTACGCGGTTGTCAAATCTGTATCGGTCAAGTGCACGAATGGCCAAAAGCCTAATACCAACACTACCTCATATGTCTACACTAACTCTTCAGATCACTCAAGTCCTCAAATTAGCCTCAGTAATCGTTCCACTTTGTTGAGCGCTGCCCCCCTGGTTGGGGTTTCTGGAATACATGGGACGATCGTCGCTTTAATCGCTTTGTTTCTTATATTTGTCCATCTCTTCTGATTAACTTTATTGCACACGTTTGTGTATAGGGTACACTGTGGTGTTAATGTGGTATTTTTGAGTTGCTTGCTGTCATATTGGATTCAAAGTCATGGGAAACATCCTTATGGCTTCAGTAAACAGATCGATCAAACTAAACATATTTTATACAAATAGCTGGATAGAGTCGGCTGTTGATACAGGTACAGGCTCGCTCAGAACATCCTCATTCTCGGTCAATCCCATGGTGATCGTCTCCTTGAACTCTTCCTCGAACTGTTTCATCTCGCCCAATATCGCCTCTAGTGCCGATCTTCTTGTCCAAGTCGCAAACGATACTTCATTGTTTTCCATTTCGAATGGAGCAATTCCGAGGCCAACATTAGCAACGGGTAGTGGCAACAACATATCATACCCCATGAACGTTTGAACTAGTCGAATCCGCCGGTACGTAGCTTTAACCAGTGCCATCGACTTGATATGAGTCGATTGTCCCATCAAACGAATATTACTGACACCCATGCTGCCTCCCCCACTAGGCGAAAGCGGAGGAGTGGAATAAGCGCCGAAGGTGAAACTGGGCCAAGGTGAACAATACGGCGACCCTGTTCATTGACTTGAAGATACGGTGCAGCACCTTGCTTGGGTGTTGAGGGTGGTATCGTAGGTGATGTATATTGGTAACCTGGTATTCGGAGTTCGCCAGAACTCGAAGTGGGTATTTCTAATGAAGTTGTCCGATTCATACCAGGTTCGAGATGGATAGTGGGGGTAGAGAGTCCATGATGCATGGATGGGGATCGACTGGCACGAGGTGACGAGTCTGGAGATGGGGACAGTGCAGAACGCCTTGGCTTTGCAAAGACAGAAGTAGAGACTCGACGGGACCTAGGAGTCATACTGGGAGAGGCGAACGGACTTTGGAATCGCTGGCGGAGCTTGAGCTCGTAATCAAGAGCCACAACTTTCTCAATCATGAATAAACGCAGTTGAAGCCTCAAAGGTGATCGGTATGCACACAAAAATTCGAAAAGGGACCATATGGCATAGTCAATCACTCGCGGTGACAAGAGGGAACGGCAACACTGCTGTCTGGATTACGCTGTTGCGGGAGATCAAAAAACGAGGGAAATTGCCCACTTCTGTCTACGCTACACCGCGGCGAAGGAGATGGAGAAAGCATTGGTGAAGTTGGGATAGAAACCAGCCTATGAAATGCGAAATCGGCATTGCCGTCCATAAGCGCCGATTTAAGGAACACGGCTAAACGTTGCCACAAGTTTGGAAAAGTCGAAGAGATTTCCTGTTCAGCTCTAACGACGATGATTTTGATAATCTGAAGAGCTGTAGTGAACGTTGGTAGGTGTGCCTGCCATCGCATCTCTTCGCCGTTCCTTTTTTCACGGGATTTCGACCGCGAGAGTGGAGGACTTTCGGTGGCTCTGAAGTTTTTTTGACAAACAGTCATAGCATAGAAAAGGATCCTTATCCAGGTGCTCGTTATCGCTTGGTTGTGCCATGTCTCAATCTTTCTACGTGCAGCTAGTTGACTAGAGGTTCTAAGCGTCAAGGTAAAGGGGCAGGATCACTTTTGCGAGAAAGTGGAAAGTGGGTTTCCGTTTCTCAAGTTCTCCAATTATGTCTGAGCCGAACAGGAGGACAGCTTCCGCAAGTAAAGATATAAGAGCTGTACAGAAATGTGTCCGCGGTGGTCCAGTTTCTCCAGTGATCACCTCGCACGCTTCTAGCCCCGCAATACATATTTCATGAACAACGAGCCTTGTAAATGAGGGGTCCTGAGCATAAAGTGGTATACAACACAATTGAGTGATGGTTTCGAAAACGGAAGTAAAATCTAGAGTTGTGTTGTATGTGCGAATGAAGGGGGATATCTCCTGAACAAAAGGTATCACATGTTTGGGCTTGGGGGTATCTTCACGTAAAAGTACAAGCTTTGCGAGATCAGCAAAAAGTGCCGAAATCGATTCCAACATTTCTGAAGGCGCTCCTTTGAGAATCAACCTTGCAATCTCAACTGATCGTTGGGCCATTCGAGGAAGAATGTAATATCCGGCCTGGCCCACAGCAACCAGGGCAGACAAGAAGTCCGTCATCATGATAGTGGAATTACTTGTCGGTTTCCCTTTATCTGAGGCTTCTTGTCCAGCCGCTGAGCCAACCAGCGTACCATCCACATCGTTTTCGCGAACTGTACTGCTGGTCTCGGCAGCTTTGGATTTCGAAAATATCTTAATGAACATCTCACTCAGGGCTTCTAATCCGTCCTGTAGCACGCTTCTTGCTTGCGGTGAGGAATTATAGAGGTGAGGAGCGAGAAAGCGGAACATTCGCATGAATTGTTGTGCTCGCAGGATGGATGGATCATGAGCGATAATTGTCAAAAACAGCTTCACGAAATCTTCAATACGCAATCTTGAACTCTCATAAGAATCAGGGATCTCGAAGAAAATCTGTCCACTCGTTTGAGCTTCGCCACGACGCATAACGGCGATAAACGTCTGTGGTTTGTCCTCAGCTACATGGAACAAAAACGCCTCCTTTTCCTGTAATTGATTCATGCCATGTATACCTGCTGGATCAAGTTTGGTGGGAGAAACACCACTCTTGAGCGAATAGAAAAGGTCGTAGACTCGAGCAGCATATTCCGCCCCATCTATCTCTGGCAATGCAGCTACACGCACTATGGCATCTAGACTCTGAAAGAGGAATGCCTCGCGATGAAGAGCATAGAAGCGATAGACAGCATACTCGATGGCAAGCCGAATTCCAATATTCTGATGCGATTCAGCATATACTTTGACAAGCGCAGGAATGAATAGTGCGTATCCGCCCCCGGACGTGAATAATCGACGAAATCTCGCACTGGCAACCATGAAAGCTTATACAGTTGTGAAATTCAAGCTTAGATCATGAAGAATGGCAGGACTTACCAATGAGAACATGCCCCACAATACCAATATCATCTCCATGAGCTAACAAAATTTGATTCAATCCAAGCACAAATTTTGCCATCTCGTCTCTATCATTCGAGTTCCTCGACATACTCCGGAACACTTGTGCAACCAGCGTTATGTAGCTCCGTGCCAATGCCAATGATAGTACACTCAACGTCTTCTTCTCGGTAGGTTCATCAGGACCATAAGGTTTCTCTCCGGTAATTGGTACAAAATCATTCAATTCAAGTGACCTCCCAAGTTCTTTCTCATCCCCGTCCAATTTCGGTGCGACAAATTTCGGCATCGTCTTCCGTACAGACACGACATCCTGTGCGCTCTTCTTTAACATCTCAACAAACATCATGTTTTGCGCTATCCGTATCATTACCACCTTGACTAACCTCGAATCCAATCCCACAATTGTCACTGCCTCTCCTCTTGTCTCTGCTTTTCCTAGATCAAATGGATTGTTCACCTGTACTGCGTACTGCCCACCTAGGCCATTTCCCAAGTTCAAGCCACGAGGGAACATTGGTCCGCTAGGTACGCCCACATGGTCAAACCACAACGACCCATACGGAATCAGGAAATGCTCCATCTTCGATTTCTTGATTTCTCTCATAGTCAAATCCCCAACATACATTGCCAACCTCGCCATTATTGGAACCGCCAGCGCAAAAGTAGTAAGTGAGTCTCCAGTTGCGGCAGAGACCATAGTATTACCATCACGCTCTGCAGCGGAAGGGTCTGTCTGCCGAAATGTGTATTTCAATAGTCCAGCAAGATCATTGAACAACATATGAGCCGCAGGAGGAGGAATCATGTGCTGCGTGTGTAATAACGCAGTAAAAATATTGATGGCCTGTCGAATGTCCTGTGCTGACTCTTCATAGCCATGTCCTTGATCATCGCAGAACAAATCCAACATAGGTCGAAGTAGCAACAGAGGATCATTTCGCATCATATCGAGCAGTGTATCTCGTGCAGCGGAGGCCACAATGAGATTCGGGTCAAATACCATTGTTGCGAGGATCCGAAAGACGAGTGATAGAGGGGGCACAAAAAGAGGTCGACGTTTTGCATAGGTAGGCCCTCCCGAGCTCGAATTCCGTCTTAGCAGACTTCCCTCCCCTGGTCTATCAACTTTCCCTCCAAACACAACCGGACTAGAGGGACTAGAAGTGATGAGCGGAGTCAACTGTCCGCCAGAGGACATAGTAGGCGAAGTCAACGTAGGGGAGGACACCGGCGTTGGACCAGGTTCCGATGTCCTTTGCAGATCCAACCTCTCCATATAATTCACAGGCAAGAGCGATAGAGGTGTCCTAATCCACAGTTCATTCTCATCACCCTTATCATCGTCATCCACCCAACCAATCTCGACCAGCTGTTTCTTTAATTCGTCAGGAATCACATCTTTCTTGATCTTCCCTTTCCGGGACCTTGAAGCATTGCCACCGGAGGCTTGAGTCGATGCAACACCTGGCAGGGTGAATACCGATGCACGGTTTGCGTCGTTATAAACATAATTCGGTGATCCCATGTCTGTTCGAACGAATGGCAACGGAGCTCTTGCCAGCTTAAATGATCTATGTGTGCGATCCACCAGGATGTTATGTGATTCTGACATAATTTGGAATCTCCAGTTCACGAGCAGGCTGAGCTTGTGTATCGATTCAAGTCGTATCAGACCATCCGGGCTAAATACGTCAGATCTCAGCACACATACAAAGATGAGATAAGGGTCTTGCCTTTGCATATCTTGTTCTACCATCGCTCTAAAATCCTGTGAATTTTTCTCTGCGCATTGCATAACCAAGAAACACACAAGCGCTTTGGGTTCCTGGTTCCCTGAAACATTGCTACAACCTCTGCCACGAGAAGGGTTCTCATCAATCCTACCAGACGATAGCCCGCGATACCACACTAAAGGTGCTATGCGACTCCAATCACTGGGGTTCATAATCGCGGAAACTGTAACGAGTAACTTGACCGCAGGTAGAATGAACCCTCCCTCTGCGAGAGAGGACAGAAACTCCAGTGAGTTGTCCAGCATAGCAGTAATATTCAAAGATTCTTCAGGACTCGGATCATTCAAACGTCTATCAGTCATCGTGGGTATGATCACCACCGTCCGCCTCTTATAATCATTATCAGCTCACTCCGGCTTGAGTAAAAGACTCAAAGATATTCACCCTGTTAAAAGTCCCAACAGCACCCTTCGCAAATTCGTACAACTCTTTCATCTCTCTCAGTGTCTCTTGTATCTCTTCAGCCTTTTCATCCTCATCCTGTAAATATTCTTCAAACCACTGAATGATTATGTTTGATATCCATGAGGCAGGTTTCAGTGATCGTGTGAGGAGCCTGAGTTCTCTGAAGAGCATAAGAAGGAGCAGACGTTGCGTCGGTGGGAGAGGTTTTTGTTTTTCCTATGAGAGAGAAAATAAGTGTGAGCAATAAGCAAGAATTCAGACAATGACGAAGCCTACCTTAGCTTGGATGAGAACAGCTAGCCTCAGTTCTAACCCAACCACAAATTGACTCAAACTAACTTTCATATTCCCCTAGAAGGCATGTTCTCGTCAGTGTCAACGTCACTACCGTCAATGACCAGAACTCCGAAAAGTATCATACCAATGCCAAGACTCACCAAAATAACTGCAATCGCATTCACACTCCCCCTTCTACCACTGCTCATCGCCGTCGAATCCTTTAGCCGTCTCACCATCCGCAGCTTATTCATAAGCTCGAACAACACAATCATTTGCCCCAAACTCGGGCCAATCCCGCCCTTGGCTTCAGCTTTGTCTTCGTCATCCCTCTTCTCCCCATTGGAACTGCTGACGTCGCTCAACAAAGCAACACAGATCATCTCCGCATCTCTCAACCACCAATCCTGTACTATCGCACTTAACACATGTACGACGCAAAGTGTATTGGCTAGCGCTATTGTGCCTGGGACCGATACAATAGATGGCCTCTGGATTGTGCTCACCCGAGAAAAACTTAGACGATTGTGAGGTAGCAAGTGAAAAGAGAGGTTTGAAAAATGTTTGTGGGAGGATCTCAGATATGGATCTGAGTAATTCCGGAAGTGTCGTCGGCGCCGTAGATTGAGAAGGAGCACAAAGGGAAGAGGTGTAGGTATATGATGACGAACGTGAAGGAGAAAACTGATCGTAAGCGTTGTTATCAGTCTGCGTGTGGCTGGGCGATGATGCGAGGAGATATGTAGGTGGTGGGTCTTGGATCAATCGCTATTATGCCGAAGAAACCATCTAGCTGATTTGACCAAGAATAAGAAACGACTTACATCAGTCAAGGAAGGAAACAAACTCTCAATGACCATTTTCCTCACACTCACACCATCACCAGGCGAACACATCCGGCTGACGAAAACCATTAACCTGCCCACTACACTTCCCCATTCTGCATTCGTAATCTAATCATGAGAAACACAGTCACATCAGCATACCATTCTGGTGCAAAGCAGAGAGAATCATAATGACATACAAAATCTTTCAACATCTCCTCAAATGATCCTCTCCATCCCGATCCCATATCAACAGTAAACAGCCGAATAATCAATTTTCCAGCCCAAGTTGTTGGATCGGGATCCACGTGTGTGGAAGGCACGAAGTTTCTCGTCTCATCATTGGCAGCCATTTTCATTGACGAAGAGATGCAGAGTAATTCCAATATGACCCGTGATACGTTCATTCTCGCTTCTCGTATTTTCCCTTCTATCCACGAGGAGGAGGAAGAGGATGGGGAAGGAGAGGAAGAAGAGAGGATGTGGATTTCAGGCATAATCATATCCGAGAGGAACGACATGATACGTTGTATGATAGAGGCTGGCGTTGGGTTCAATTCATCCATTGAACAGGGCGCGGGAACGGGCAAGTGAAAAAACTGGGAAAGGAATGATACAACTCCGTTGCACCAGTTAATTATCCTCCGAACACTCATCATCATTTGCAACCGTGTCGGTCTCTCTGCCAATTTGATCCAATAATCCTAGCATCATCTTCAGATCAACCTTCTGCACAGCAATTGATATTGAATCAAAAACGCTCACATCCAAACTTCTGCCTACCAACCACCCACCGACTAATGTGGATCTTGCAACGCTTCCTGTGCCATAACCCTGAACACTACCAGATGCCCAAACAACAGTCAAACATTTCGCTAAGGATTCACTCAACAGCATCTGCCTAGTCACTCCTGCGTCATCCTCTCCTGCACTCCATCTCACATGAGCACCGCCATACTCGTCTCCGCAAGCTTCTTCGTCTAACAAGCCAGTAGACAAATGAGATAAAGCTTGCTTGAGAGTCTTTTCGTCAGACGACTCGTCCATTCTCAAGGATAGTTGCGGAGGACTTGATAGATTTTGCCACGATGGCGAGATTGGCGAGGTTGACGAGGGCGATGAGATAAGAGGGAACAGGAGGAAAATGCTGCATGCAATGGAATCAATAGTGTCGGGCGAAAGAAGCAGATGAGTGTTTTCATTTGGATTTGTGAGACCCCATAGATTGAACAATATACGACTACGGAGAGGTGATGTTGGAAGATTTGCAACAGCCTTGGTACACCATAAGCAGCGTTCTGCACTTGCGAGCTAACCCAAAGAAGTAACTAAATTGATCAAATGAATCAGACACCCGTAATAGCTCACCTCATTTGCCGGAGGCCAAGTTTTGGCTATTAACTCAAACGCATCCACTGCCAACCATCTCTCCTCTTCGACCTTACCTGCATCACCCATGTTGACATTACTATGCCCACTGCCTACAAATGGCACCAACAAAGCGGAAAGAACCAATGACTCATGTGGTAGATATACTGACCGCAGAGATACAGAACTCGATCCCGAACCTTGCCACAATACCTGATGCAGGTACTTGACCGACGGGACATGGGGTTGGGTATGAGATGTCGAGGTTATGAGATTGTACGCAGAGGCAGAGGCGGAAGCAAAGGTAGCCGATACATTGAACGATGATGCTGAGGGTGGATTGAATAGTCCTTCGTATGGGCTTGTTGGACTACGATACTCTGATTTCTTTGAATAAGATCCAGTACCACTACCTGAAGCAGCCCCAGAAAAGCTCCCACTGGATGAGGCCGCCGTGTTATTTGAGAATGGTAAATTTAGGTTGGAAGCGCCAGTCAACACCGTGTTGAGCGTATCACCATATTTATTCTTTCCTCCTGTGGGAGACAATAAACCCCTCGTAGAGACATTGACCCTGGCAGCCCAACATGCTCGAGAAACATCATCAGTAAATTTCCTGTTCTCATCGACCGCAGCTTCACGCGCATGGTCCACAACATTCCGAAATCCCAGCTTCGCAGCGAGTCTTGATCCCGGTTTCTGTGTCTGTAAAGTAGATTGCGGCCGCTGTGGAAAGGGGATAGCAGTAGAAGAAGATACAGAGGTCGGCTGACGATGATGCTGCTGTTCTGAAGGCGTCGGCGTCGGCGTCGGCGTCCGAGACCGACTGTCGCTGGCATTTCCCTGACGGACAGGCAAGAGCACATGTTGTCGTACGGAATTCCACCTGGCCCGTGCACGCGAAAGGGACGGTTCAGAGGAACTCATTGTGTTCAAGCTGTTGAACGAGCCGTGGGAACTCCGATAAATTACTCTCGTCCTACACAATCATCTGAGGACGAAATCTAGGCAACTTTCTCTCAAACTTGGGATTTATTCCGCTTCAAGAAGAGGTCTCATATGACAAAATTGTTCACTTTAAGTCTTGTCCGGGGTCGGAGGAGATCTCGCTCATAATCACAATTTTCCCGTTATCGTCGCGCAGAGTTGGCAGCTTCTCACTCGAAATATATTAATCTACCACTGAGTATGTCCCGATGATAAGGAGAGCCTGAGAATGCTCCCAGGTTTTGCTTATATAATAGGAATACCTACTTCAAGATCAGTTGGCTTAGAACGTCCACACTAAATATCAAAATTTCCTAGACATATATCATTTGCAGATATTCTGTACACTTAACAAACTGCCACAACCATCGGCACCTTTATTTTTTTTCTCTTGTTTTGTTTTGATATATTCATTGCACGCTCCATTCTTACACGATGTTCAACCTAAATGCTTTCTTATAAAGTTGATAAGCCAGTTGATAGGAAATGAAGTGAATCTTCATATTTCCACCTGTATACAACATGCTGAGGATGACACTACGTTCATAGCTACTCTGTCATTCTATTATACTACATGGAATTTTTGTTTTCTGGATGATAGTTTCAAGGACCCTCCTTATAGAAAATCATAACACTACATGCAGGTGCCATAGAAAAATCAATGGCCTCCGAAATGGGCATGAAAAATTTATTCATGGTTGAATGAATGTAGAACGATGCAAAGAGAAAGTCCGAAGCCAAATGTGTATCCCAATAAACATAATCGAATGATGAAATGATGGATTTTGAGGAAGGGGTATCCAAAAACGCTGTGTTCTAAAGCTAGCGATGCAGTTGAAGCGATATAGTACCGAAAATGACAGTGAGCAATGATTGCATGCTGAAAAGCTGAAGGAACGTGAGGTGACATCTTTTCCAGACATTTCGAATCAGAGACCTGATCTAATAAGGAGGACGCTTGAATTCATCACTGATGTTCTGTGCCTCTTGGTCGTAATTGTCTCCCTTGACATGCCCTGCTGCATCGTATGCCAGATATGGCTCCGTGTCTGCGGGGTTATCGAAAGTGTCCATCTACACTAGTGTCAGTTGCTGAGTTAGAGCTTGAAATGACGGGCCACTTGCCTGTACATGAACTCCTTCAGTTTTAGTGGAAACCTTAGGGCGAAATCCGGGACGGAAGGCAAGCGTGGAAGCTTCGGTCGTAGACCTGAAGTTGACATGAGAGATAAAACGCCACTCGGGCCAAGAAAGTCATACAACATACGGGAACATTTCAGCACTTCTAGAAGTAAACTGATTCAACCGACGGACAACTCGACACGCAACAATCTAAATCACCTTTTAACGACACGTTACAATCATGAAAAAGGTGTGGACACCTACCGTCGAGGCGATGGCAGCAGGAACATTGGCGATAATGGACATGACAGCATTCAAGTTAAGCAGCATGAAGACCTGTGAAAGTTATTAAGGTTCGACGTGAAGTATGAATATGCAATTGAATCTCGACGGACCGTTGCAAGGGAGTTAGCCAAGAAGCTGTTCATAATCAGGACATGCTATAAAGAACATTTTCCTGGGTATACTTACGCAATTAGGAAGTAAATGAGTCCATCGCCGAAGATAAGTCCAACTAGACGAGATCTGCCGGTTCGAGGTGAAAGTAGCTTGTATGCAGTCAAGCACAGTACGGTGAAATCAAACACCATCGAATAGATGAAGCTGATGGCCAGGATGCGGTTCTGGGTTGATACGATAGCACAACCTTGGCCGGGAATCCAGACAGCAGTGAGCAAGACACCTGCTAAAGTAAGCTTATATGCGGAGAGGGAGTGCATATACCTACCGTGGAGCAACAGAGACCAGTGTCCCAGGATAACAAGCACAAGGAATATTACGAGCCATTTGTTCTGTGACCAGACGGCCATTCTAGACAGTAATCGGCCATATTATCCAATCAGTCAAGTTGGCCACTCACGTTCGCAATGAAAGGTTGATGCTAGCCAGACCAACTGAAGCATTCCCAAGGACCTGTATTGGGTATCAGTCCCTGTATAGTTGGGAAACAGATGATAAATCACTTGGATATAGGTGTAAAGAACTTGGCAGTTGATGACACTGAGAAAACTGATCAAGCCTGGATAGAATATAGGATGGCGTGTATACTTACGTTGTCACATTGAGGGAAATGGCACTATATTTTTGTCAGCACAAAAAAACACAGAAAGATGAAGCTGCGACTGACATGCCAACAAGTGCAAATAAGAGGCAGTAACGGTTCAGGAAATAAAATATCTGATGTGAAAATGAGTATGGATTCATAGAGTGAACATCTTCATATGGACTGACCATTGGCCATCGGAACTTCTTGCTGCCAGAAACGTATTTCCAGTCAAAATTAAGGGACGTGAACCATTCCCATCTGGTGATACGTGAATATGAGTAGAAGCCTGGAGCGATTATCAAACATACATGTAAACCCCTAGCAGTGCATGCATGAAGCGGTCAAAGGCGACTATATAGGTTGTGAATAATCGCTAGGACAGATGAGCAGAGCGTATACCGGCATCCTTCTGGATCTCTTCTGTTGAAGACCAGTTAACCATTGTGATAGGTTGCGGGGCAGAGAAAGATGGCTCGAAGGGAAGCGGATGTAGCCAAGAAGGGGTACTTATAGGGACATGTGATAACTTCGACGTAAGAACTTAAGAAGTTCTTTTGCTTCCCACAATTTGCCCACACGAACCCCCGGCTAGATCCTAGTTTTAATTTCCCTGTTTATCCCAAATCTACTAGTAATGCTGTCCTGTAACAGCTGGGCCTGGAGTTCGAAGCTAGCAGCGCAGGATCATCCCCAGGTTACTCTGTCCAGATACTTACGCGACTGGCGTGGTTCTGTGTCGATTTTTCCAACGGGTAACCCCTAAAAGGCACCTTTTGATATCACATTGCTCCAATCTCAGATCTTGACTCGCTGACGATCTCATGCTTCTGGACTGAACCGCTAGCAGCTTTCGACACTGGCTTCTGTTGTCTCACCAGATTTTGTCAGTTCTAGAATTTTTCTAGAATTTTCATGGGTTGAAGCTGAACTGCGATAAGTTCATCAGACGGTCAGAGATGCATGTGCTGCTTTCCACTGCTGTATAATGATGGATTCTTCAAACGATACGTTTATCTCGATTCTGGGGTGAATAGTTATCGTAGTAGTAATTGGTCCCTGTACCTAGACAAAAGCAAATTTTTCCTGATAACAATTTTGTATTAATCGGCTTCCTGAAATAAAACACATCAAGGTTTCGCGACTCGAAATAATTCGACCTCGTCGGCAGAACTTCGTGCGCATTAACTCAACTCCAAATCTGTGACAAGCTTTCAGTCATTGTAATTACCAAAATCATTGACTTTGTTCACTCAGTACCTTGAATATATCGAACTTGAATATGTAAATAATAATTCAATACCAAATTCATTGTCATCAAGAACTTTGACTGCTGTAAGCGCTGCCATGTTCTCAAAAGAACACTTTTCTGATCTAGAATAGGCAACTCGACACTCAGAGTCGCGAGAACTGAGGATTATAGGCAAGTAAGCACATATTTATACAAGTCCAAATATGTCTCGCAATGATGATGAATGCGCGGATCCAGCACTCAGGAACGGCAACCATTTGATATTGCGATAGCAATGTGCGTCGGGTTATCGGGACGAATTTGCCATCACAACACTTCAGAATTGAGATTTCACTTGCTCTCTCTCTACTGAACCTATCAGCAGTTCATTTGATTCTTATTGGTCATGGAATACAACTTCCAAGAACTGGAAACACTAAATTTTATTCACGTTCAATGGGTGTCCAATCAAAAGAAAGACCATTGAGAACTGGGTACCTATGAATAGATTAAAGTGACGCCACCGGCGGGTGGAGCTGACACTGGCCAGGCTCACAAAGCATCAACAACTATACGGTGCATAGCCCAGTCATTTTCAGGTCGTGGTCTTCGATCCAAAGGAACCCCTGAGAACTCCAGCAAGGACGCTTGGAGCCGCATTGGAGTGACCCTATACGCGTCTATCAACGAGCCAAGGCTTCCATTTATCAGAACCAGTCACCCTTTATTTATTTTAATTTCAGGATCTCTAGCCTACGGCAGGAGGAACTGAATCATTTCCAAGATTCTTCTAGCATTCCCACAGATTTATACCACTATTCATTCACTCCCTGTGGCGGCAGCTAGGGAAATGCTTCTTGGTCCATATAACGCAACCGGTGTTTATTACTAAGGATCACGTCGACTGTAACACCGGATATCAAGCTTGTCATTGTTTTTGGAACATGACTAGTCAACGGGGGTCCTATCACTCACAGTGATCAGTCCGACTTACCCCATAAGCCCGACTTCTTCATAACTGTGCGCTGGATAATGCGATTTCCAAGGACTACTATTATAACGTATCTTGCCTTCTTTTCTGGTCGTCGCTGGCAGACATTCGCTAATTTGAAACTCCGCCATTATTATCGTAGCTGATGATCATTCCCCTCAATTCCACGACAGTTACGATAACGATGGACCAGTTTTCACTCTTCTGGAATCTTACTTTGATCGGAAATTACAAGAGCTCGCAAAAAATGGAAGTGATCAATGATTTAAGACAAATCGATAAGCCGATTACACCCACCGTGAGCCAAACTGACCCTAACGATGAGGGGCTATCAATTTTCACATGAGCCAAGATTTCATAATCGACCGCTGCCAGCCATTCACGAAAAGAGATGAAATTATATGAACTTCTTTCCCTCTCTTTTTGTCTTTTATTCAGGGAGGGATTCTCTTTTGACTTCCAGAGCCATTGATTATATCGACTGACATTCTGTAAGTTCCTTCTGGTCTGGTTTTATCATATCCATCCTTCTCCGTCAATGGATCTCTCCTAACGCGTTGGACTCGGACAACCCTTGACTAACATGCGTGAGTTCTTGTTCGGCATCACCCCTGCTACTTTTGAATGATTCCTTTAGGGACAAAGGCTAACATCTATCCCTGCTCTTGACATGCAAGTTCTTTCTGGCCGACTATCCACCTGCCACTCCTCACTCAACCGGTAACCTGACATACCAAAGTCGGAGAACGACCTTGGTGGACAAATTGGTATAAGTGGATCGAAGACAACGAATTGAAATTCAACAAAGATCAGACTCTGTTCAAGGAATCTTCCTATCGTAATCGTTGCTGCCATTCCTCGGCCGAAGGCTCTCTTCCGATGCTTAGGATTTGAACCTCGTTCCTGCTTATGGTTAGGATGTCGGTGTTTGTCGATTTACTCTTCCGTCCTATCATGAACGCCCCTCGCTCGTTACTACACGACACGACCCATTTTCATTTTGTTCTCTGGATTACTGTGAATCATGTTATAACGGTTCCCACGCGAGCTACGCGTTGACTAACGAAATTCGGCATGGTTTGCAATGCACTCATTCAAAGAGTCCAAATTACCTACAAAGTTGAATGTTAAGTCCCAAGTTTGGATAAATGGATTGTGTTGCAGGACCCTGCTTCTAGCACTTCGTGATTACATGTTTCACGACGCGACTAGTCCAAGAAGTGGGCTGAGGCTGAGACCTCAGTCCTGATCCTCGGAAGGACCTCAAATTGAAGGTTCTTGCGCATTTTTGGAAACTTTGTCTAGATGCTATTTGAACCTTGAAAGTTGAATAAGCATAAGAACATACATAAGAAGCATCGTCTAGAAAATAAGGTTAATTACTTCTACATGAATGTTGCATTTATATTGTTACGTCCAGAACGTGGAACATTTAGGTTGTTATTCATACTACGGACATTCATAGGGAATGTAAGGGTTGGTTATTTGAATCATCACAATACTAGCATACGCCCTATATGTAATAAAGAGCACCTTTGACACATTATTCAATTAAATCTCGGCATTTAAATTGTGGAGATTTCCCGAGCTAAAACATCAAGAAATACGAAGAGATAAAATCAAAGTTTCGAATGTCAGGAATCCAATCGAGACTTTAGATTTGACGCGTATTAGGTGTAACCAGGAGAATACTGAAGGTGGGTTAAATGCGGTCAACACAATAAAATAGAGCTTTGAGTGAGGCTGGGGTGTCTGGTGCGGTCCTTGGGAGCGCGTACCATAAGCTCTGGGTTCGGTGATTCTCAGAGAGTTTCGTTCTTTTCCAGGTCGACTTCAACGTCAGTGTCGCTTCCTTCACATGGTTGCTTCATCTCGCTTGTATATTCGGTATCAATTTCCTCTTCAGCGCGAGTGAAAGTCTCCATCTATCGAAAAGTCAGCATAAGATTATAGGCAGAGGATTTGTATTGAAGGCAAAATTTAAAATTCACTTAGAATGTATGCCTAGGATAGGGCAAATAGAAGTCTATCCAGTAGAATCTTGCAAAGCAAAGACTGGAATACAACACATACCTGTACGTGAACGCCTGTCCCACCATTCCTGGGTGGGGCACGCGATGTAACTCCCCTGACAGCGAGAGAAGCCGAAGGACCTTTGAATTGATTGCCAGCAGACTGCGAGCTGGAACTAAAGTCAAAGTGATCAATATGAACAGATGGCAACCTTGCTCAAATACATACAACACATCAGCTCCAGTCTGGGTGAAGGACGTTAGGCGGCGGACGGCACGGCATGCAACAATCTAGAAATAGGGCCGTCAACTCTAGCTGGATATATTTTGAATATATCTACTCACTGTTGTGCAGACTGCAGCAGGGGACGTTGAAGACAACGCTCATAATCTGATTCAAATTTAATACCATGAAAACGGTGGCCAGGAGGTTCGCCACAAATCTAAAAGTTGAAAAAGTTGGTACACATAGAAAGTTAGGGCGCCTAAATCCAGAGAGCTGACGCACGCGAGGATGAAATATATCAAACCATCAGTGAAGATCATCTTGGCCAGCCGACTCGTTCTCAACATTCCAGAGCGAGCACCAGAGAGCTTGTACGTGTTCAGGAGGAGGACGATGAGATCGAATATCATGGAATAAATAAAGATAGCAGCCAAAATATGATTACGAGTCTCGGTGATGACGCATCCAGTTTCGGGAACCCACATAGCCTTCAGTTGTATGCCTAAAAAGTCAAATTATCAGACCGCGGATGATCGGTATGTTCGACGGTGTCACCTTGCAGGATAATAGACCAATGGCCTAGGATGACCATAACTAAGAGACAGACTATATACCGGTTTTGTGCCCAAATGGCCATGCTATCCGTAAAGATGGGGCCCTCAATAACGTTTACCTCCCCAAGTTCCACTCACGTTCTTATGGACAAGCTGATGCTGGCGAGCCCAACAGCAGCATCACCCGCAATTTGGTTGAAGGTAAATATGGCTTGGCAATCTATTTTCCTAGCAGCCACAGCTTCAACACTACACCTGGATAGTTCAAAACCTGCTACTTACTCTGTCGCATCAAATGAGATGATACTTGAGACTTGTGAACTTTGTTATCTGTATGCTAAGAGAATTTACATACATTCCGATCAAAGCGAACAACAATAAGTATCGATTTGCGAAGTAGAAAATCTGGATCATTCTCACTGAGACTGAATCCTTTATCACCGGAATTTATGAGGAGCACGTACCAATGGCCATCGGAACTTTTTTCTGCCGCGAATAAGGTCTAACTCGAAGTCCAATGAGAGAAACCATTCGTAGCTAATGTGGCACTGAAGTGAATAACAACCTTTCTACTCCAGTAATAAGAGGATCACATACACATAGAGGCCAATGAGGGCATGCATGAACTTCACCATGATAGCGCCTTCCTTGATTATTTCATCGGGGGATGACCACTCCGGCATGGTTGGCAATTGAAATAAAAGGGAGAAAAATGAAAGGAATGGAACAGAAGAGAGTATAGCAAGGGGTAAAGACTATATTCTACTCCTTCTGGAGGACGTGGAAAGGACGACCTTGATCAAACTCTCGGCCCTTTTCCTTAAATACGCAGCCGCAAGTCGATAGGCCCTGACTATCCAGAAGTGAAAAGAAGCTTAGCTTAGCTTCGCATGTCTTACTAAATTTACGCAGCCTGTTGAAAGGGAAGCCTTATTGGCAATTATAACCAGCGCTTATCAGCTTCCATTTTGAATAAAAAAAGTCTTCAATCTCAGGGATGCCTCTTTTGGGACGAAGAACATATGTAAAGGTCTTGTTTTTTGATGTCTTTCACATCACTCCGACGCCGGACAACGTGTAGTGATGTCATGCCCAGTCACTCACTGATGGGATTTCAATTCAGTTTCTGCGATACAAGATCAGAGGCCAGGTCCAGAGGATGAATTACGCTAACATACGACCGGATAGAAGCAAGGAATTCTAATGGGGCGATAGCAATGAGGAATACCATGGCCACCCAGTGTCTGCCTGAGAAAATTATGTAAGTATCAGGGTGATACAAGTCGAAATGACCGAAAAACATCCGCAGACCTTCTTTCATCCAGTGATCCTCATCACTTGGGTTGGAAGGCAACAAAATAAACCAGACAAGCTACGAAAAACCATGGTTTGTGACAAATTTTGTTGTATAGTTGTCTCATACAACAATAGGCACGAAGCACTAGAATTATACAAACATTTCCATGAAGCTCAAAGCAGAGCTAGTTACGACATAAGCTTGGCTTATTTAGGGTTCGATTGGGGCCTAAGGCATCCGTGGAATGCTTTGCTTCAACACAACTGGAATTATATCCGGTTACCTTGTTGGATTGTAATATATCCTATGCATAGAAAGCAGATAGTTTTCAGGCTGATACAATGGAGGCTTTGGCTGCCATTAATCAGCTTCAGACAATTCGAAAGGTGATACTTATTTTGAGTCCATCACAGAATTAGGCTAGAGAAGCAATCATCAATCCTTTCTAGCTTTGTACCTATAGACACCATCGGTTTTTCGACTTGAAGATCACTGTTAGTTATATCAATATCACGCTCCGTCAACTTCTCTAAAACAGAGATTAACTTCACCTTTTTTAAAAAATTTATAGTGCAGGGCTTGATTGCGGTCTACAGCAGCATACAGAGTAAAGTCCTATCTACACAAACACAAGTGAAAATCAGATTACTCGCAACTGATCCGAACAATTTGAAGAAAGGGAGAAAAAAGGGAAAAGGAAGAAAAGGAAGGGGGTCAGAAATTGGTAGCAGACAACGTCGGCTAGATTATGTAGTCCAAGCAAACGCTGAAGGATTGCCGAACAGAATTCATTCCAAATTTATACATGAAGCAGCTGCAGCCGTTCATGTTGACGATTTTTGTGACACAGAGCTAGGTGTTAAGTTACTCTGGTCGATCGGCGGGGACGACGAGGCGAGGTCGAATTGATGAAGGGAAGCGAATGTGAGAGCTCTGTGTGTACTTAACCTCCCCACAGAACCGTGGGAAAAACTGAACCACATGTTCAAGGAGCGCCTATGTGATCATTCCCCGGTACAAAGGGCTTGGTATGTCAAATAAATATTCAGTTTTTGCTACCACACCTACTACCCTTCTTTTCTACGTCAATTTAGCGGCTACAAATATTGATCGTGGTCAATGTGATGAAACGACACTCTCCTTGTGGTTGACACTCAGGAATGTTTGCATTTTCATTCCTTTCATGGGACTCAGAGTCAGCTTGGATTGGATTGAGTATGTCAGAACATCAGGACAGGGGTTAGACAGTACATTTGACGACGGAAGGCAATACTCACACAAAGGCATGAGGTCTCCCATGCCTTTGACATGCAGTGAGTCAACCAATTGCTGGAAACCATGTCAGCCGAAAGAAAATGGTTGACGCAAACTGAGGCACTTGTGACTTCGCCATGCTTCTGATATCTGGACAATGATAATCAAATTCATCCCCGTTAGGAGTTACAGTTGCTTCGGATGGTTCTGCGGCCTTGTTCACCTGATAACATCATATCCCCTTTGGCAACGTTGTTTCGTGCTCCCTCTACCCAAACCCAAAGTTTTATCAATGGCAAACCCAAGTGACACTGATATTCTGGTACCAACTATCCAAATTGTCGGTGAGTATAACCCATTGGCTCAATCTGTCAGTTGCCTTAATTGCATCCAGAATTCATTGGGAAGTTTGGTCATGAATTTCCACAATCATTGGTTGTCAAGCACTCCGACAAGGCGAATGGTCCCAGTCATCTCCGAGACACTGAAGGGAAACTCAAGAAAAACTTCAAGGGAGAGCAGCATCTTAAATTGACAAGCAAATGGTGAGTTAAACGCCACATGCCTAAGCAATGCTAACCATTCGCACAATGTAGTATTATCAAGCAAGGAAGTGACCTGGATATTGAGATACACAGAAAGCATCCTCTGCGACGGAAGATCTCCAGTCTTGGGGATTTCTCAGAGGATGATCCTCTGTGTAAAGCCAGCGTTAAGTTTGACGATCTATGGGATCACCTGGTATCTGAAACACAGGAAGGAACCAAATGTAAGTTTATCTTTTCCTCGATTGCTCCAAACCTGCTCAGAATACTTTCAGCAAATTTTAAGGTGGAATTCCTCAATGGAATTGCAGGATTACGATTCTGGATCGTTGCTGAGGTATGCTATCATGGTTGTTGTCAACATGTAGATAGCCTGCTCAAGTCTAAATGTAGGCTGACAACTGTGACCTGAGCGCCCTGGATGGACAAATCAAGAGCACAATTGAGGACCTGAACACTTTCCGGCCTACCATGTATCGTCTCGGTTCTGCAAATGATGTGGGTGGGATGTTGGTTGAGTTCAGAACAGCTATCAGTGGGATAAATCATCATTGACTAGCACCCATGCACGTTATCTGACTCGAAGCAGCTGAATTCTATAGTGAAATCGGTGTTTTCTTGCACTGATGTTGTTTACAAAGTTGGCTACCTTTCCAATTTTCAACGTGAATAATACTGATAAATTTGGCAGCATTTCAAAGCTCAAGAGGGATCTTACAGAGAAATGAAAAAAATGGCAGAAAACATCACAAGGATAGCTTCCCAGATGGAACGGTTCAAGGAAGTTCCAAAATCAAACGAACTGCGTGCTACTATCAGTGAACTTCCTGGAATGATAGAAGAAGTGATCGACTTTATTGAGCAGTGGCTCAAAAGCTGGTCAGGTGTGTATTAAGTTGCATGAGATGGATTGACAACTGAGCCGTTGGTCGCAGCCAAACACATCCTCGTTGTCCCTCATGAGGACAAAAGCTATTGAATTGCGGAAGAAACTGGATGCTTTCGCGAAAAATTTTGACTGGGATCTAGAGATCCAAGCAGAGCAAGGTATGATTTTTGTGCCTGATATTCATTGTTCAATCTGACTGATTTGTGGTTGCTATCAGCCACTATGACGAAAAATGTGAAAACGGTTGCCGACAAGGAGCTGGATGATTTGGTGAGCACCCTTGGGGAGAATAGGCTTCCTCTACGCAAATCATGTATGGAAGGCACCCGCACTGCCTTCTTACAGGAGATTGAGCACGAGATCAAGAACATCAATAGCCCCAGTATGATTTGGATAAGGGGATCCCCTGGCGTTGGGAAATCTGCCTTGGCAGCTAGCATTGCCAATCGGCTAGTGGACCAGAAGCGCCGTGTAATCGCATACCGATTCGACCACACACATTCTACCCTCACCACCAAGACCCTCTGGTGCACTGTTGCCTGCGATCTTGCCCGCCTGTTCCCTTCCCTTCGCCAACACTTAGATCAAGGAAATCAAGGGCAATTCATCTGACATTGATCGGCTTTTCAAATTGCTCATCGAGGTACCACTATCTGCGCTGGATGATGCTATTCCGCGTGAGGAGCTTCCAGTGATTGTGATAGATGCACTGGATGAGTGTGGTGGCCCGAGGCACGACGCGTCTGGGGAGGATTTCCAAAGTCTATTGCATACGCTCAAGCGTTGGATTCAGGTTGATCACTTGAAGAAGTTCAAGTCGGTCATCACTAGCCGGCCAGATGACCGTATTACCTTTTCTGATTCCATCAGCATCCACGATATTCCTTCTGGCTATGAAGTCAAGCCGGGGGACAGTGTCTCAAATGACATCCGTACATTCCTCAAGTCGTGCCTCGAGAATATGGACATGAACAATGGATTGATCGAACAGGCTCTTGATTACCTGGTTCCTCGTGCTGCTGGCAGATTTATCTGGGTCAACAACGGTCGCCAACTTCCTCGAACTCGATCCCGAAGGCCGGTTTGCCATGCTTAAAAAGGGTGATGGGAAGGGTTTGACAAGCTTGTATTCCCTGTTTTCAACTATTATCAAAGCATCATTCCGACATGATCTCGAAGAGGAAGAGATCGGAGCAGTCGCCTCGGTTATGGGTGCAATGGTCTTTTCCAAGCAACCGCTTGATGATAATGCGCTTATCATACTTCCCCAAGTCAAGATACCAGACTCAGATGCAAACAGGCTAGGGCTTATCCGCAAGGGTCTTGCGTCCGTCATTGACTCCGGTCCTATTCTTCATTTTCACCATCGCTCGTTCAAGGATTTTCTTCTATCAACCTTCTTTGTACAAGAGTTACCTGAATTTTCCACTGTCCAAGATCGAGGCCATAACGAACGTCAACTTTCTGTGTTGTGTTTGAAAACCCTTGTATCATCCAAGCTCCATTTCAATATGTGCAACTTGAGTCTTCAGTCATAGAGAATATTAATATTCAGTCTACTGTCAAATCCACTATCCCTCCTCTCATCTTATATTCATCTTTGTTCTGGGTAGACCACCTTATCCAGACTCCCTCTGACGAGAAGATGATGGAGGCAGTGAAATTTGTGATGTACGAGAAGTTACTGTTCTGGTTGGAGGTCATGAGCCTGACAGGGAACGCATATGAAGCATATCTGATCCTCAGAAGAGCTTTAACATGGCAGGTGTGTTTCCAGATCATTTCTCTGAAATACATCTGACGTTGGCTGGCCAGTCCCTCAACCCTGATCATGAGCTGACACTGTTTATCCACGATGCTCCCCGATTCGTTTTTGCATTCATCAATCCAATCTCTCAGTCCGCCCCTCATGTTTATATCTCAGCACTCCCTTCGCGCCTGAGCAATCTCATGTTGCCACAAAGTACTGTCCGAGGGTCCCCAACACTCTTGCGATCACTCAAGGGAAACCCAGTCAATGGTCCATGATGGCATTCACTGCAAAGCACCACAAGGATCGGGTGGAGTATATGGTCTTCTCGCCGGATGAAAGTACATTTGCTTCCATATTAGGACCATTTCGTGGAATTATGTATGTCTGTGACTCTGAAACAGGCTATTGCATTTCGGGTCCATTCAAGCTGCCTGGTTATGGGTTTGTAGATGATGCCCACTTCAGTCCTGATGGGAAGCATATTCTAGTCAAATTTGCCACTCATGCAGTAGTCTGGGACATTGAGACGGGTGAGGAACAGTTTCAAACCCAGGGCTGTAATTACGCCTTCATTCATCAGGGTAGAAGAATTGCCTCCACACATTGGATAGATGAAGATGGAAGCTCCTTTCAGCTGACTGACTTAGAAACCTTGGAAGAAAATATGGTCTCGGGCAGCTCTGAAGCCTCGGATATCTCTGAAGATGAAGGTACCTTGGACGACTTTGAAGATGAAGATGCCTTCGACGACTTTGAAGATGAAAATGCCTCCGACGACTTTAGAGATCATATTCTAGTCCGGGTCTGGGATGCTAGCAGTGGTACACTAATATCCAACAGGCTGTTGGAGGTGAATGATGCTGATGTCAGCCGACTTTCACCTGATGGGCGTTTTCTGGCCGTAGGAAGAAAGTCTGAGAAAGTCATTGAATTATAGAACTTGGAAGATGTCAGGGATCCCCAATGATTTGCATATCCTCGTGGAAAATTGTCATTCCTCCGCTTTTCTCCAACTAGCGACACTTTGATGGCCGTATTCAAGAAAAAACCTCGTCATATTTACCTTTGGAGATTGGACACACAAGAGATGGTATCCTTCAGCCATGATTTCGACTGTGCGCCACATGTTGTTCATTCACCCCTCACCAATTACCTTTTTATCCCACGAGATCACACAGTGGAGATATGGGATGTCTCTACGACCGGCTCAAAAATGGTCTGGGAGGCGAAGTCTCCAGTCGGTTTATACGTAACGAGTGTCTGTCCATCACGCGATGGCCACAGGCTTTTAGTTGGATATTATGGTGGAAGTATGAGGATGTGGAACCTAGACCTAGAGGATCTGACAGGAAATCGGGCTGACGCTCAAGATGATACTTTATGCGCAACAAGTTATTAGAATTTCACCCTCTGGAAAGGTGGCAGTTACAGCATCGGAATTTTACAACATCAAAATCCTAGATGCAAATACTGGGGAAGTCGTAGCGCGTACAGATGTCGAGTACGAAGACGGCACGGATATTGCATTTTCCCCAGATGAAAGCCAGGTAGCGTTTTTGTCTGAATATCTCATCACCATATGGGATATAATTCACCTGGAGAAGCGCGTCTCATTCAAGCCCTGGCCGAGAAAAAAGGCCCGGGGATCGGGCGTCGCCTTCCAAACATATAATGACCCGGTTACGTTTGCCGTCACACGTTATGGCTTAAAAATGCTCCAAGTTTGGCATTGGAAGGATCCTGCAGGTTTTGAATGCACGTACTCTTTAAACTTCGGGAGGCCAAATAACTTATACCTGGCACCCGATGGCTTGTCCTTCGTCATCATGTATGTATCTTGCTGCCATATACGGGATCACGACACTCCCGGATCTCCTTCCTTTGTCAACTGTTATTCATGGAATCACGACACTGCCCAGTTTGATCTTGTCCACTTTGACGATCAAGTGCATATCTGTCAGTCACCTACGTACCCACCTGCGTACTCACCTGACGGGAAATTCTCTGCATGTTGGTCCCCCGATGACTCCCATGTCCGAGTCTGGGATAACCGAACTGGCCAGCTCGTTTCCAAGTTTCCAGCGTCCCCGCCGTATGATATTGCCCTCTCACCTGCTCCCATTGACCATTCCCTCCCCAACGGACTCATTGATCTTGAGTTCAAACACAGGAGCGCAATTCACCTCTTTGATGTCTATAACGGTCATCTGTACGGTCAAATTTTGGGTCAAGAAAATGTACATATGATATTTATACGAGATGGAACAGCGTTGGCATGCTATCGGTCCGACATTGGTCTGAAAACATGGGAAATAGCAGACCTCAAAACTGAGCACTGGAATTCTATTGATGGACATGAGCTTATGATGCAAGGCATGATAAATGGATGGGTGATGGACCAGGACAATGAGCTACTGTTTTGGGTCCCAGTCGAGCACAGGAAAGATGTGTATGTACCACCGTGCAGAGTGGTGATTAAGGCTCCCCAAATCTCGACGATCCTGGACTTTTCTAACTCAAGGCTCGGCAGAAAGTGGGCGGAATGCACTGACAAAGAATGGTTGAGAGAACTCGAGAAAAAGGAGAAGGAGGTAGGAAATCTGTTGGAGTAAGGAACCAAGGTGCGCTTTGTCCTCAGTCGAAGTACTTGAAATATTCAAATGAATAGGTGAATTGGAGGGAAGGACGAGTTCGCTGCTCTACCCAGTATCTCAGGACATATTTTTGCTTCAGCGCACCACCTAGTATTTTCTTTAAATATCGCTGCCAAGCCTCTATCAAAGTAATTAGAATGAATATCACAACGTGCTTCGGTAGATGTAGTGAAGATGAGAAGCAACAATCCAGACAAAGTAGAGATCCTTCCACTGCGCTCCTGGAAGTCTTGGATCTTGAGCAAAACTAGAGCTTCAATAATGACTCTTTATTTATCTATGCAGCCAATTTTCTTTTCTCGACTTGACGTGGGGTGCACTGGCAAACAGGTGCAAAGACGCATGTAAGCAATCCAGGGATCCGGAACTAGTCGGTTTAGGCAAGTACGTGATGTCTTCCGTAAGAGGTTTTCTCTTTGAATGGAACTCACATTGGGTGCCTCGTGCCCTGCTTATAAGTTAAACCAGCCGGTCTGATGTTTGCTGCATGTCACCAGTCTGTTCTATCCCCATCTCGTCTCTTCTTTCAGCCCTGTCCACCTTACAAGTTTTGTCCACCTTCATATACCCTGTGGGCTGTTCGTTTTGAGCTACTCTTATATCCTAACCTTTGCCTTTCGTTGTCTTTCCTGCTGTTACTCATCCCGATCTATGATTGCTCTCACCTCGACTTCATCCTGCGGTATATGCCTTGAAGTTTTTAAAAAAGATCCTGCCAAAATACCTTGCTCTTTGCAGTGTGGCCATATCTTCTGCTATGTGTAAGTCGTCCATTACCACTGAATTTTGGAGACTCATGACCTTCGCCACCTTTGGCACACGCCAGTTGTCTTCCCAACATTCCTACCAATCTTTGCCCTTTGTGTCGGACGCCATTCACTTCTGTCGTAAAGCTTCACCTCGACGTCGATGATGCTCCGAAAGGAGTCCTTATGACCTCACCCTTGAACATCACTCAGTCAGAGCAAGAGGCGCGGAGACTTTTAGGCCTTTTCGATAAAGCTCTCGATCACGGCTGCTCTGAAGTAGAACTTAAGGGGCTTCTTGAAGGGTGCAAAGCATTTCTCAGTAGTCAACCACGGTCTATGGTGGGTGTATATTTGAACCCATTCTTACAGATCCCTTGTTTATCTTGCTTCAATTAGTTCTCCGAGCTGCGGACCATCAGCCGATTAATGAGCTATTTGTACAAGGTCAAAGGGAATCTTGTGGCTCAGACCCAGAGCAACAATCTTATTCAAAGTCAAATCGACCAGCTGCGCTCTGAGAAGCAAGACCTTGAACAACGCCTGATAGAGATCAGAAGCACTCGTAAATCGGAGCAAAAGACAGCACATCATGTGGAGAAGATACTCCGAGATCACTGCTCGAGAGCTCACACAGCATACGAGGCTATCGTTCAGTAAGTAGCTAGTTTTTTTGAGCTTCCTGATCTGACACCTTCAATCTCCAGGCAGGTAAGTAACCAAATTTGGCTCTGCGGGCAAGTAGTAACCATCCTCTTAGTACAACTTTGTTGTTCAGGAGTGGATGCGACTCCAGGACGAAATCACGCGAATGCAGACGCTTTCGACTCTCCAATTGGGACCAACAACTCCTGATCCAGACCTCGAGCCTGATCTGGTGGAGACCCCCCAACCTCGCTTTGTGACCGAGCTCGACCAAACAAACCTGAAGGAGGCAGCAGTACAGCATCCCTTCAGTCTGTTGATATCGCCATTACCGCAGTTTACAGGGCAATTACCTGATGCACTTCCCCTTCCTAGTGACGATGAAGATCGGGAGATACAATGCGGAGTTGATCAAACAACGGCTGTCTCTGTTCACCAAGACCGATCCCCCACTCCTTTGCGCTCTGAGGTTCCATCTGCCCCTTTGACAGGGTGCAGTGCTCCCAACGGACACCCCTCAACATGTAATTGTGAGGAAGTCAGTCACTTGACCAACGGTATACATGAAACACCTCGACCTGCGATCACCAATTCTGTCCCAACTCCTGTCCTGCCAGCCAAAGGGAGATCTTCTCCTCAAACATCAAGCCTCTCTGACACACCCCTGAGTCCCGGGAGGAGTAGGTCACAAACTATCCCTGCCTCTTCAAGTCCTTCCAGTTATGGTCCGTCTCTTCAATCCTATAACAATGCTCCCGACGCCTATAATCCCGTGTCTGGCCAGAGCAGCCTTCGAAATCGGGAGCCTGAGTCGTTAAAATCGCGATTACGCGATCTTCTCCAGGATGAACCCAACACTTCGACCTCTCTTCCTAACGTGTCGTCGAATTACTTCCCCTCTTCTTTGACCAGAGAGATTCCACAACAAGATTCTCGACAAGAGGCCTTGCGAGTCGATTCTGATTACGGAAACACGCATCCACAAGCCCGAATGAACTCGGTCGTTTCGCCCAAGCAAGGCGAAGAACATGCCAGAGTCTCTCCTCCAGTAGTGACCGGTTATGCAGGAGCTGCCACTCCTTCTGCCCATTCTACATACTCATCAATATCAGCACCTGTCATATCTCGTGCCAGCAATGCCGCTATGGCAATGGAAAGGGAACGTAAGGAGAAGAAGGAGCAAGAACGCGAACGTCGAAAGAGACTTGCTGAATCTGAGTCACTCGGTCGATCCAACTCAACTGTGTCCACCAGTACCTCGGGTATCTCGTCTACGAGGATGAATGCCCGGGAAGCACATAATATACGCACCCCAGCGCCTTACTAGTCACAGAACAAACCACAAATCTATCCCAAACCCCAATCCTTCTCCCAGTATTCTGACTTGGTACAGTTTGCAATTCGTTTGCTATGTTTTAGTGCATATTGTTTTGCTGGATCAGTTTCCCTCCCCTAGGTTAAAGCAAATAATTTGCTTTGTTCGTCGACCCATCTTCCCCTCCCTTTCTAGTTCTTCGTCGTTCCTCTTTGTCGATAGTCAATATGATGATCACATCTTCCAAGTATGACAAAGTTGGTTTTGATTTTATCGTCTTTGAAGTGTATCATGCTGCACTGACCTCTTGTACTCACTACACACATACCTTGTATATCATCTTATTTAGCCCTATGCATGGTTTCGAGCTCGTTTGGACTTTTACTAAAAGTTTACAAAAATAAAAAATAAGTTCAATGATATTTCCAGCTGACAAATTAATGCTCCAGCTTTGTACAAGGATAGAAGTCACAAAGAGACAACGAGCCTGGTAATAGATCTGGGAAAGACATGTTTCATTATGTACAGCTCAGCTGCCACGCCGTGGGCTGTAGGAGGGTCATCCCAAATCGACTTCTGAAAAAGAAGTATCATCCACCTGTCTGTGGTCTATTTCTTCCCTTTTTTTCGAGAACAAAATGGTTCGATCATGGAAAAAGGCAGCATGGCTATCACAACTACTATTCTATCTCAAAAAAAGTCCAAAAATAAGTCCGTATCAGAAGTTTTCTCTCTCCTTCTAGATACTCAATCCCACCCGTTGACAGAATGAACAATGGATTGTCAACGTCAGAGATGGTGACGTATTCTGGACATTGATAGGGTACAGATGATCAGAGACGAACAGAAAGACTCGAAGCCTACCCCACTATTAATAGGACAAAGTTGTTGCTAGAACTGGAAGAATGAGCAATGCTTTGACACTCGTCATCATATCGAGCTGATGATATAATACATCACCAAGCGGACTGTAGAGATAGAGAAGAAGGAAGATTTACATATAAGGGGGAGAAAGACGAGTAGATTAGGTCGGATCAAAGTATGAAGTCTTGGGAGAAAGCGTAACAGTGAATAAATAAGCACAGACACTGGTGAATAACAAGACTACCAGACTTAGTGCAATAAATAAATTAGCTCAAATATGATCAGTTACGACCACAATGATTTAATCCAGCACCACAAAACTCGGCGGCAAGCATCCAGATCAGGAGCTGTCGATTTGTCAGTGCCCGCCGTTCAACAACCTCGGTTGACAACTCACTAGTGCTACAATCACCGAAAGACCAACCATCTTCTTGTTCCTCCACCACATTTGACGTCGGATGCTTCGAGCACCTCTCCTAAATGCCGTCGCTTGTCCAGCCATGACATCCGTCTTGTCAACAAGCAACTCGATTCGTTCGCCCCTGCTCAAGATTTGCTCTACATTCTGAACCATGATGTCCTTGGCCTGGGTCAATTCGGATTGTGCACGTGCAAGTTCATCCGTGGGTGGAGATGTGTTATATGTGTGCATCAAAGATGAGATTACAGGACCAAAAGAATCTTGCAGGCCATAAGCAGAAAGATCGTCTTGGGCAGAAGAAGACGGTGCAGAATTGAACTAGTGTCAGATATAAATTCATTCATGGGCATTTTTGGACAGGACCGCGTGAAAAGCACATGCCTTGCGCTGCAGCTCAGAAAGGAATGCAAAAGGTATTCTTCTGCGGTGTGTTTTCAGAGACAGCACGCAGATATCCGAGAGAAATGATTCCTACCTCCCTGCAGAGTCATCTGCCATTACAAGGTATGTATATCCGCCTTCTGATACATAGTGAAAGAGATATTGCTCCCAGACATACGTCAACTTGCTGTGAGGGCAGGTGAGCGTCCCCATTTGCCAAATAAAGAATATCTGTACCTGTCATTGGGGGGAATTTTGGATAGAATTGTTTGACTAGCTGTTAGATCATGTCGAGAACTGATACTCAAAATCCATCGATATCGAGCAACTTTGAAGAGCCGCACCCTGCGAGAAATCTCGTTTCCCAGCTTGCTGATGCTCAGCAAGGATTGTTCGCTCTCTTGCTACGAGTGCATGGATCTAAAGCACATATTCAGTGTGATATCAACGTCCTGTTATCGGTGCAGTAGCTCCTACTAGCGACATGACAGGGTTTTACCAGGGTGAGCTGTATACAGCTGCTCCAGGACCATGTGTTTACCTCATTCTCCCACGATAGCTTTCTTGGCAAAAGTCCCGTTAAACCCTCACTTCGAAGGTTAATACCGCTCCAAATCTTGTCTCATTGGAACTGAATTTTCACGCTATTTGTACGATATCTTGCTTTTATCTGTCCTCAGCACAGCAATATCATCATTAAGAAAAAGATTCTCGAGAAATGAAGAAGGGCTGACCAGAGTTTGTCACGTAAGTATGCCATACCCCATGGCTGATTTGAATCATATTTGATGTCCTTATGCGAGGTTATACTGATCAGAATAACGAAGAACTGTTTGTGATAATGAACCTGGAATCCAATAGGTGAGTCCTCGTTCATGGCATTATCTGAAAAGCAACATCGTATGAGCAGGAAAATGCGATTTTCCCGTCGACCTGGTATTGGCTTTGACTTCAAAGAACTAAGAGTGCGAAAAGGACACCATCTGCTTGAGTGTTGCCCATTGACCTCAAAACCTAAGTTGGCAGTTCTATCCAAAATTTGGAGTGGATTACCGAGAGAAACATAGCACAGGTATGATAATTTATAATTGTCACTGAACAGCCAATTTATTCTGAAATGACGAGGCGAGAGAGTTTTATGGATTTTCTGTCAAGTGGCTAGTTTTCGGGCTATTATCATACGGGTAATTCAGTGCACCTCCCTCTATTCTTGTAATATAGATTTTTTACGAAATCCTGCCGGAGAGCGATAAACAGTGTACCTATCAGCCAGGAAGAAAGCTGCGTCCTTAATGGGTGTGGGATCCCAGCATACTTCGTTGAATACCAGACGTTGATGAAAGCTACTAAAGCACCAATCGCATTCGGATGTCGCAGCTATCGCTTGTATAAATTACCGATGGTGGTACAAATCAGGTGGAAGTCTGGTTGGAGATGTAGAACTAGATGATTTTGGGGCCACTTCAAAAAAAGAAAAGGGGATGTAGCACATGCATACCCTTGATCTGAGTATACATGTGGTGTGACGGTAGCATGAACCGTGTCATCACATGAATTGTCCAAAGTGAGTGGCCACCACACAGGAGATCACACAAGAGAAATCATTTTGATGAAACTTAAGCCCCCTTGGATTCATCGTGTCTTGGTCTTCATATCTTCGAGTTGCACCTTGTCAGAGTATGAGACCCACTATGGAGCATGGTATATGTGTGAAACAGATGAGATAGATACAAAACAAACAAGGATGTGAAACACGACACAAGTCGGTCATTCCAACAGTGCCCTTACTTGTTCCAGCAAGCACAGAGAAATGTCCCCGGACCACCCCATCATCCAGTTTCGGTGGGATTGCACGCGATAATCCTTTGTTCCCCCTTCCAATTAGATACTGATTGCATGAATACGATCTAGAATGTCTGTAGACCTTGGTGTAAGGATTTTGTAATATAACTCTGTGGCGTTTATTTCCTTATCCCAACAATAGCCGGCATCCACAACTCAGCAAGTAAACAGGTTTCATAAGAAGACAATTACAATGTTAATTCTGCTGTTGATGAGCTCAGGTGGCGCTTCCGGGGATAGGACGCAGACGAAGAAACTAGTCCGACTCCCTCGGACTTAAGTCCAAGATGCATCTACATTTATACGAAATTTTGAATTCTGACTGATAAGAAAATTCTTCAGGATAATTAAGTTATAGACCGAGAATGTTTTCGGGACCGTCCGTGCTGACCTCGAGATGCGCACGGCGATGGCATTAGGTAGGTGATCCACCGAACAATTATAAAAATAGATGATGGTTTTTCTATTAAGCAACAAGCAACAGTGAATAGGCCATACTTTTTTTTTCACCACCAAAAAATGCAGACATCTGGAACAAAGCCTTGATTCTGTCAAGACACGATTAACAACGACACTACCATGGTTGAACATATATGCTGTAGATCAAGTCAGAGGACTGACCAAGATCATTTGATCGCTTCTCAGGAGTTGTATTTTTGGTCTCTGTATTCCGCAAACAAGTCCAAGCAGCACTATATACATGAAAAGACAAGTGATTAGCCAACAGTGACTTGACGAGAAGAGGTAGGACTACAGCTAGTGAAGTAGAGTTATTACCTTGCAAAAGAAACCAGAGGGAAGACAAGTGAATTATTATTGTGTGCCCCGGGTAATAAATCCACTGAAACGCCACGAAACAAGAATTGTCTTACTGCATTTGAATTTACAGAGACAACCCCATTACCCCAAAAATCAGATCAAGTTTCCAATCCAAACTTTTCAAGGCTAGACTGTGCATCCACGACAGAGAATCATGGATAATTTCAACAAGAAAAAGAAGCATAGTTGTATGCGTATGATTTGCTAGCTAAGAGGACAATGCTGTATATTATCAGAAAAATCAGATTAAAAAAACTGGTGAAATACTCGGTAAAATGCATGGCAGGTATACTGTGATTGAAGCTGTGTCAAAAGTTTAGTCGATCTTCCTTGTGAAAACGCCAAGAGGAAGAGTGAGAATGGCGTGATCCTCGGTGCTAAGTATCTCAGCAAGACCTATATAGTAAGCGATCATAGCGGTGATACAACCAATGATACCACCAGCCTTGGTGGAACTACAAAAACCGCATGATCAGTTTTCCGCATTCCAGCCAACGGGATTCAGAGATACATACGCAGTAGAGCCGGTCCATTCACCAGCAGCCAAAACGGCAAAAGTGACAGTAAGGAAAGTGAACAACGCAATGAAGGAAATATTTTTGCGGAGGGAGACGATACTAAATATCCATAAGTAAAAGACAAAACCTAACTAGTTCAGTCACCCACAGGAAAAGGAAGGTCACAATCATCCAGGTGATGAGGAAGATGCCAAGCGCAGCAGACAGTTGTTCAGCACCTCCCTGGGTATTCTCATAGGCGGCGACAATGCCGCTTCCAGGAATCAGGATAGTCGCATAAGACATCCAAAAGGCACCGTAAGAGGTGAAGGCTATAAGGCCGAGGTCAGTCCTGTCGGTCAACACAAGTACGTAATGGACGATGTCGCCGGCGCTAGACTCTCCGCACATCATCGAAGATTGATTAGGTCGCACCCCAATCAAGCACCGGGATTTCCTGATAAAAAATGAGCTCACCTGTGCCTCCAAAAGTGTTGCCTCTGGGGAACTCCCACATACCAGCAAGGAGCTGGGCGAGACCACCACAGAAGCAAGCCATGCCAACGACGGCATTAGCGACGTGAATACCACGGGCTTGAGCATTGTAAAGGGAAAGAATGAGAGTGGTTGACGCGAAAGAGAAAAGGCCACTGGCATTTTTGGGACTGTCAGAGAGAAGAACAGAAAGATGGTGGACTCACAGAGTGCCAGGATTTCCAATGCGCGATGTTCTATGACCACCTTTGAGGGCTTGGGCAGGGTGTGATAGCTTCAATGCTAGCTTTTTCAACATCGTGGTGGGACATTGTTAAAGAGATAGCAAGAATGAAGACGCCAGCCGCAGTCTATATATGGCCTGATTTAGTCTGCATACCAGATCTTGCGGGGAACTGGCATGTGACGTTCATGGCGAAAATAAACTTGCCTTCAGACCGGCCTTTCCCCAAATAACTTATCTGCAATTCCAGATCCTTCCCCTGGTCGATACCGATCTCTGAGATGTCACCTTGCAATTTGAGTGCTAAATAGGCAACATAATTCACAGGGCCTTTCCATGTGGCGACGTTAAACGAACAGACCACTCCAAACTCGGACAGAACTCGGACACCTGATTGAACTAGGCTAACCCCGGCATCTTGTGGATCAAATGTCTCAAATGTCTTTCCCTTGGCAACAAGCTAACGTGTGAACAGCTTTCCCGCAAATGAGTATATTGATATGGGTTTCCGATAACTGCTCGTGAAGTGAAGTGAATTAGCTAGTTGCCATTGTACTTGCCACGGAGAATTTGATTCTTGAAGTTCCGTTAAGTTGCATCCAAAAGTAGGCGCATAGCCAAATTATCAACATATTCACTCAGTCCCATCAGCTTGCAAAACCGCACAGGCGGTATCAGCGGTCTGTCCTTCGATCTATTGATGGCTGTGATAGAGTAAAATGCCTTTAATCATTGTTGGATTTAACACGATGTCACGGGCATCAGCTTATCGTGTGCACCTGTCCGGTTTATGGAAAATCGACTCAGCGCAAACCAGCACTAGTCCCGGGTTAATTAGACCTCATAATCGTTTTTTATGTTCTAGTGTCATTTTTCATTTTTTGCTACACTTTATGACTATGTAATAGTCTATCTAACATCCCTACTTAGTCTGTTCTTGGCTAGTCAGTTTACTATTGTCCATGTATATAGAAAGTTAGACCTCAGTCGTTGTCCCGAACACTGAGGCTATTAGCTCTCCCACGGTTGTCCTAACTATCAAGACCTTGGGATATGATTAACAGTGATTTGATTTGGTCAAGGCACCTGTCAGAGTTTTCCTTCAATGAGTGAGAATCTGGGGAATGTGTGAAATTCCAGTCTGAGAAAGAGATAAGTGTGATGTCACACCGTGTTGCGTTACACGCGATGCGACACAAGGTTAATATGTGTCCTTGCTTCGATCATCCCAAAGACGAGACATTCCCAGCAGCAATGCCAGAAATCTCATCACCTCTATTTACAATGACAAGAGCTACTTCCAGATCTTCACAATAGACCATGGCAGCAGCTTTGGCAAAGCCAGGAAGACCATGCATTTATCATTACAATGGGACTTGATGTAGTTATATCTTAGAAGGACCCAATAGCTTTGGGGCTCAGTGGACATACATTTAGTGTTACTTAAAATGATGTGAGCACTCATGGCAAACCCTGGCTTGCCCCAAGATAGTGCTGGGCTCTTGGGCTGATCCTCCACTACTGTTGTGGAATGATGTCATGGAAACCTCATTTTGTTGGAGCATTGTCTCGAATATTTAAAGGGTAATAAGCTTAAATTTTACAAGGTAAAGTATACCCTAAGGGTAAGGGGTAAGGGTAGTCACTGACTTACTCTAGGTCACCCTTGGTGGGCCCTACCTGGTGTATCGCTCTCTCTTGGACTCCCCTGGTTACAAAATAATTTTTTTGGCTGCTGTCCCCTATCAAATCCTTCCCACACTAAGTAAGGGAGGAGTTATAAAGAAAATAGGAGAATGAAATGTATCTTTCTGTGATTATCTGATAAGGAATACAGTATAACTATATCAAGCCTTGATTCCTCCAGAACTGGCTTAGGAAGCAGCGAGCCAACCACTGTGCTGTCAGACAAGCCAAGGGTTTATTAGAGAAAAGGGGTTATCTAGGGGAACAAATACTGGATAGCTTAATGAGACTTGGGATTGATACAACTGGATTTCTGTATATAAGTAGCTGGAATTCTATCTAACCAAAAGTAGTAGGGAATTGATATTTGGACTCAGAGTGTGACTTATGCTGAACTTTAGCTGAAATTTGACAGTGACATGGGAAGAGAGCATAAATGACACCGGTTTATATAAGGCTGGCAAAGATGTCCAAGAAGACTTGGCTCTACGATATCAACAGCACATAGCACCATTCCGCTATAACCAAACGAACGTGGTACGGGTTGGGATATCAAGGTTTCTTGCAACAATTTCCATATTCCTACCACCTTCAGTTCTTCTCAACATAATGACTCCAGCATCCCCAGCATCCCCAGCAGCAACCAGGAACTCTTCGGCCCTTTTTGACGAAGGACCAAATTCCATACCCCTTATCTGGTCAAGACCTGTATAGACCTGGTTTACAAGCTGTAATTTCTCGTATGGCGTATCTTTATCAATTAGCTCGAAAATTGCAATAGAGTCACCGCGAGGATCCTCAGCACCAGTATTCCTGTTGGAAGTATAGATGAATGCCTTCGGAAATCTCTTAGTGGGCTTCGGAATGAGAATCTCAGCAGCAGCAAACATAGCCTCGGCAGGTGAATCGGCAGGAAATGTTGAAACATCGGAAATTATCCTTGAGGTCCCGTTAGGAGCTGCAGGTATCTCCTGAACAGTCAAGGTAGAGCTGATCTCATGTAGAACGAATAATCTATCCTCTTTATGCCAGTGAGTGACCATCTCAAAAGACGAAGAACCGCTGTACCATGTATTGCTATGTGTCGCGGTCCACTACCGGCTTTGGAAGGGATAGAGCCGTGGATGGTATATATATCAGACGTATTCCGTGCCAAACGCCAGATAGTATCTTGGCCCTGTCGATCCACGAATTGAAGGACAAACATCATAAGGGATTGCCACCTACCAAATCTGGTATCAAAATCTCGTCATCATGCTCAACAACCATGTGGGGATGTGAAATAGGACCATTGGGTTTGGGGAATGTAATCAGAGGGCTGTTTTGGTCGAATTCCAAACCAGAATTTGTGGTAGGAATAACTCGTCCATTTCCCGAACCATAATTCACGGCAGCGACTGCACACGTTGAAAGTGCCACTGCAAATGCAGGGCTATCGCCACCTGTAGAAGAAGTGTCCTGAGCTTCGGACAGTGTGCCATCTGGTCCGATAATGAACGATTGCACAGCCCCATTGGCTACTTCGTTCACGGCACTGTTGTTCGGCTGAGGATTTCACAAGTCTAAAAACTTGAGGAGAACACGCTTACTATAGAATGTTCGGAGTGCTGAAATGTTGGAAGATCCACGAGGGACTATTCCCAGTTGGGGACCGACCGGTGACCGACAGTGACAGCGCATCAGAATTAAAGAGGTAAGTAGCAACGAAGACGTCGTAGCCGCCGGCAAGAATCTGGAAATAGACCATTGTATTGGATGGTTGGAGAATTCAGGCTTCGCTTATATATCTGTTGGGCATGATCCAAAATGCTACCGACATTAATCGTAGTCGGATTGTAGAACCGAGCTTTGGATGCGGGAAACGAAGTGACTGAAATACATTGAAGGAACCGAGACTTCTGAGATGATCAAAATCTACTTTGTAATGCAGGCATATCTGTAGTAGACCAAAAAATTGGGATCATATAAGAAATGGAGACAACTGCATCTCAATCGTGCTTGTTTGCTCCAACCTCATGGTCTTCTTCCTCATGTTCTGAATTTCCCATGTCTCCGGAATTCCTGCGTGGTTCCTCGTGTTATCTGCGGATGCTCGGAGACTGCGCTAGAGGCTACCGATATCCGATTTCTGTTCTACGCCAGCCAATCGGGTAAATACCTTGATCCCTTGACAGATAGTCATCAGAAAAATGCCGATTGGCAAGAATTGCACTGTCCAAACCACATGTTGAGATTCTCGAGCTAGCTGACAGAGGTTCTTCGGAACGAAGTCGTATGTAGAAACGTAGATGTAGACATACTCATAAAATGTCAACCATCCGAGGACCTTGGCCTAATATGTCGATCCCCTTCAACATCGTTCTAGACTCTAAGTCCTAAAATTCGACCTCGTTTGATTGTGGAACAGAGATCAATAAAAATCCGCCTGATACAGAAAGATTGTCAGGGATAAAGTTGTGGATCCTCAGGAATTGTTCAGCACTGCCCCCAGAAGTCAAAGTTCGCGATCGTGGGAGATAGTGTCAGATGACTGAATGGGGGCCCATTGTTCCCAGATTTCCATGGACTAACTCCTACTTCTGAGTATGAGGTTATAGCTGTCCACTTCCTTTTTCCGGCTGTCATACAAGCCACTGCCGACAATCGCCTCTGCTGAGAGATCGTCGAAGGAATGACAAGATCGCCGGCAGGCCGTCAAGATGCACACCTTGATTCTGAGATATCGAACCAAGAAGAAGCATCTCCTCACAGAACGATGCCCAAGTGGAGCGTAACACGACTGAGAATTCTTCTTATTTCAAAGGATCAGAATGTTGATGCAGCTGGAGCCTTCAGGAAGACCTTCCGACTATAACATGGGAAACATTTGCTGATACCACGCGTGTGTGCGCTAGGAAGCTTAATTCGATCTTTTTTGAGGCTGTTATCAATCGGCGGAATAGAAAATAAAGTCTGGTCGATAGCACTCTATTAAGCGTTCCCATGTATGACATTGCGGTCCCCATGAGCCGGGCATACCCTAGGATCAACCTGGGGGAGCATTTTTTGTCAGTGATCAAAAAGTCAAACCTACTCTTACCTGAAGAAATATGCAGTGAAGTCCTCCTTCCTCCGAATTTTAAGCTCCATTCTCGTCCTGCAAGAGCAGTTTCCTTCCCAATGTCTCCATGTGTCCCCTCATTGTTACCACCCTCAGAAGAATCCACTTGGACTGGAGCATAATGGAGCCAAGGCTGGACCACCTGTCCATATCTTTTGCGTGCCTTTTGAGTGATCTGAATCGATCAGACCACCCATTTCCATCAACCTGAAGAAAATGCAGGCGATAGAAAAGTATACTACATCGAGAACATGACCATAATTTCCTGCTTGGGCTTGCTCCATATATGATTGCCAGGGATGCAATTCCTCGGAACATGAGATAGGTTTTTTCGTGAAAACGATGCCAAAAAATGCAATTTTTTCTTCAACATTCTCGGTGCACCTATCTTCTTATCTTGTCTGACAGAGGGCATCAGAACGTCCACTGTCCCGTCAACATCATTGGCATATCAAACCATGAAATTGTGATGCGAGGTTCACCAGCAGGTTGTGGATCCATGAAATATCCCGGTATTACTTTCACTCGTGGAAGTCTTTCATTTGATTTGTCGTCGCGGCACGTCCAAGATTCAATCATAAGGTACCAGTATGCGGATGATTATGGTAAAGCATTATTGTGCAGTAAGAAAACTCAGGGACCGTTACATGTTGAGGATCAGGAACCTGATTGTATGGAGGAACTGTTCGTGATGATAGAAAAGGTATAGTTGAACGCAAGGGTCCATTGTGATGTTTCAGAAATCTTTCTGGTAGTCGGGGCTGGGGGTTAATTGATGGGTATACGGTGGACAAGGCTCGTGGATGGACACGCTAAAATCCAACCATAAGCAGTGACATTTGAGTTTTCGCTGTTGCAGCCTCCATTAGTGTTTGTTTGACTCCCCAATCAGACAAGCGATTCGGACCGTCATGAGGGCTGACCGTGAAACGGAATTCGGGTAACAGATGTTCAATCTTCTTCTATTTGAGCCCGCGAGCAGATGGTCATAACCCCCGTCATGGCATGCGTGTGTCAAGATGCCAACGGATGCGTCCTTCATAGTTTTACCGATGGTTTACCAGTCAAACTTTGTCTTAAATTCAGAAGATTCTGGCAGTTCCATTCCCCGAAAAGGCTCCAGGTCATGGAAAATGTGGTCGTACCCCTCCGCCAACTGAACATCATGCTCCATTGCGTACTTCCGTCTGCAGGTGCCTCTTTCAGAACTGGAGATCGAGGACGGAACAGAGGAAGGGTATACCATAAATCAAATCCTTTTGGAGGATCTTTGTTTATCACCCCGTCGATGTTCATGACGTGCCCGCTGCAACTTCTCTGTCTACAACTTTTCTGCCTCACGGACCAACTCGAAGATCGTCTTGGTTGATAATCCATCGGAGCAGTAAGAATGTCTCGCAAGCTTGAGTTTTGCAGGTGGACAAATCGAAGTCATAAGCGCGTCACGGTCTTCGTTACAGTGCGGGAGAATTTAGGTATCTCTGCAATGTCATCACGAGTGATCAAACAATGGACTAATTCAGGAATGACCAGCTTCCGATTTTAAGCCATCTTCATGCAGTAGTGAGGCCGACATGTCCGAGAAGAATTTCCTATAGGCCTTCATGGGACAATCATGAAAAAGTTTGAGATTCTGGCTGTTGTAGCATCGAGACCCGTCAAAACATATTTAGTACATCACATGGAGACTAAGATACGAATCAATTGCTCTTTCAAAATTCATTTCCGTTTTCCGTTGGTCACTGGACTTCTATGCCTTGTACCCATGCTCAGAGTTCAGTCAAAATCTTACTACTCGTTGATGGTCATAACTACCGGATTGTCCGTCGCTCGGTGTCATATCTAAATATTGATATTTATGATTGTTGAGCGCTTTGAAAAAAAGACAGCCTGTTCTGCTCTGCACATCACTTCATACTAATACATTAATCATATCTCTCCTCTACCACTACCATGAGCATCCAAAGATTTCTTCCCCGTCTCCAGTCCACAACACGGAGTTATAGCATGAGTCGGTCCTCTAGCCGGCCTGCCATAACAACGTGGTCGAGACCTACATTGACATCACGGAAGACGTGGCTACCCCATAGAGCTCAACGAGCATATAGCTCTGCAGGTGCTCGGTCTGGGGGCTTTTGGTCACCCTTTTTCACCGCATTACTTGTTTTTGGCGTCGCCGCAACTGGCTACGGACTGTAGGCTTGTATGAAAATTGGAAATGGATGTGCAATGAAGCTTGATTTAGATACGAAGTCTATGGCACCCTTACGATGTGGCCGACAGAAGTTCGAGGCGACCTACGAGAGGCACTAAAAGCTAAATACAAAGCAGACCTGAGTACCAGTGCTGCTTTCCTCGAGCGGTACGCTATTCATCCTACCACCCATCATTCACGCTCTGAAATGCCACCAGTGCTTGGCAAACAGCCAAAATACTACCCATTGAGCAGTTCCAATCCCAGCCTCACCTCAAAACTACAGGAATTGCCATCTGTCTAGCCGAAGTCCTCGAAGGAGACGATAAGAAATCTGAAGCTTACGATGTCTATGTCGACTCGCTCAGGCTTCTTCAAGATGCTGACATCTCGACCATGACGAACCCTGAAAAAATGCGTGCAGTTGCACTTGCTTATAAACTTGGTGAACTTGGCGAGTCGCTGGAGAAACCGAAAGAAGACACCGAAAAGTGGTTGACGTTCGCCGTTGAGACGGTTTTGAAGCATGTCTTACAAGTCTCACCTTCAACGCCTTCCGCAGGCACGCCAAATGAGGAGGCTGACAACCTCATCCTTGTTACCGAGCTGGGATTGCCTGACTGGGTGTCAACTGTTGATATTGCTGCGCCATTTGAAGCTCTGGGAACATTCTATTCGAGAGCTGGAAAACTTGAGTGAGTGGATTCTGTTGATAGTGTCAGGTGAAGCTGAGCATTGTGGTAGCTATGCCATGCCTTTAATGTTGCAAGCGGTCTCCATCCTCATCCCACCTGCGCCTCAGGAAAGCAATCCGGAGGACAAGTGTCGAGGTCAATCTTAACTTTTGCTCATATCGAGCACCATATTCATGTCTTCTACAGGTTCTCAAATCATGACGAGTATCTCTGAAATGATTATCCGAAATCAACTATCTCGCGAAACCGTGCAGCAGGCGGAGCAATGGGCGATGAAAGGTTTGGAGGTTGTTGTCGCGACTCGTAAGGCATCGAAAGAGCCTATAGCGATTTGCGAGGTAGCCTATGCTGTGCAGCTGTTCAACATGGCTTCCCTTGCGTGCTGTAAGCTCTTCTTGAGATATTCTTTGACTTGCCTACTCATAACTTTGACAGATTGGTGGAGACATCAATAAAGGAAAGGACCTTTTTGCTCGTTGCGCAAATCATGCTAGGAGTATTGGTTATCAAGCCCTTGTCGAGTCGGCGAACCAAGCAATAGAGGAACTTAATTCGCGTACAAAATTCCCGGGAACCGCATAGATTGATAAATGACTTGAGAGGTAGAGATAACAAATGCACTTAGTGAATCCGGGACAAGAGAGAGTGCGTAGAAGTCAAACACTTGCGCCTTTTTGGGAGCTACCTTAGTTCTAGCCCGCGGGCATTGGTGACCACCTCTCCTACTGTACTAGTCAGGCCAGTAATGCTACTTCCCTCCTCTTATTTCACGGGCATCCATCGTACCATAGTAACATAAGTTGATCTCACAACACACCGAGTTGAAAGAGGTACATATGTTTGTCTGGTAGAGGGATAACACTACATTTTGCATATAATCTAAAATGGCTAATATATGATTTCATAAAAAAAATACTTACAGCTCAAACACGATTCCACAATTCTTTTTGAAAAAACCATCATCGAAGGAGCACCATTTCATTCAGATAACTTTTGCCACAAATCGTCCTTGCCCCCATGGCATCCCGCATATAATAATTAAAAAGCATCAGGCAACGTTAATCTGACAGGCTATGGGCTCCGGCTCAGAAAACTGACCACACAACACATCGCTTTTATTCCGACTCTATTCTTGCGCTCAAAAACCTAACGCACCTTCATATAAAATCGACATCACCTCAACAAAATCATTCGACAGACCCAAATAACTTTGCAACATGTCGGACATCTCAGAATGGCTGACCATCTTTCCGGAAAATTACAAGTTTAACGGAAAAAACTGGAATATGTTCAAAATCATGATCACTCTTGCAGCAGAAGTACAAGGAGCAGAGGGGTACTTACTTGGAACAATCCCTGATCCAGCAGCATCTACAGTAACGCCTTCAGCTGCTGCTGCCACTACTCAGGTTCCTGGTGAAACCCCATGGTACTCGACCCAACCAACAGCTGAAGAATGGCGTGTTCGCAATGCTTGGACCAAAGGTCTTATCCTATTCAATACTCGGGATCCGATTGGCCTTGGTGTAAATATGGATGGTACAGCAGCGGAGATGCGGAAATCGTTGACGGACCTATATGACAGGCTGTCAAGAGCTGAACGCTCTAGGATAAATTTTTTTACTTATAAAAGGCAGAATGAAATACAAATGGAAGATAGGCACATTAATCTGACACGGAAAACCGGACATAAGCTGGGACGTTGAATTCAGAGGCGTCATCATAGTGTTTAATCCGACAAGGGCAAATTTACATTGGAATAGATATAAGTGCTGTTCTGTGCTGGGGTATGCATTCCGACCATTGGATAATCCAGATTGGCCGTCACCATCCCATTCGCAGGGGGTGATCTCTCCTGAGCAGTGAGAAACCTCTTCTCTGCCCCTTGAGATCGACATGCAGGGAAGACTATCACACTTGACTGACGTGTTAACTTGGTGCAACGTCTGTTGAAGAGTTCCTCAGAGACAGCTGCCCCTCGTACCCAGTCACAAGTGAGTAATGGCAAGGGATCAGTTTTGTAAATGCAGGTTCATTTCCATCATATTCAGGACGCCGGAAGAAAACCAAATGTGACCTCCGATCAACTGATCAATTGAAACGGTCTGGAGATTTTCATTATGATGTTGCCATACAAAGGCGTTGATGGTGTTGTCGCCAGAAATACGACTGCACCAACAGGTGATGACAGAACAACACAGGTTTCTCCCTGTCCATGCTGCCGCTAGCGCAACGTAACAGTCTGATTCCTGACGATATTCTGGACACCGTAGACACTATTACTGCAGCGCAAGGGCTGACATTGGTAACGGCAACTTGCTTCTGATGGTACTTTGCATCGACCAAAAGAGTATTCGATATCTCAAGGCCACAGCTTTCCTTGCCAATTACATGGAGATACAAGAATGCTTAGCTTCTGAAAAATGATTGGGATTGTCCCAAATAGGGACCATATGTTCCTTGTACGTCACCTGCTGCTCCTAAGTTGACGACAACTGTGACTAATATGGAGAGAACCGATCTGCAATGCTGGAAGACGTATATGCCAAGAGATAAGGTCGCAGACAAGCCAGCGCCGGCCATGCCAGAAATGTGCAGAATTTGCAGAAGTTACGAAATTAGGGACAGCCACGCGACAAGGTATTTGGCTGTATTTGGTCACGCGCCGAACCCAATATCAAGAGAGCGACCATCTCCTCTTCCATTCTACACATCTTTCTTCCTTCCTAGTTCATCATGTGTGGAATATTCGCATACTGCAGCTTCTTGAAGGAAAAGGTGTGTTTATCAGCGCATATATCCGTGGACTGGCCCGCAGAGCATCGGCCAAGAGCTACCATACTATTGGAGCCGCATACAGTTACTCATTTCCTTCATCGATAATCTGATGTGATATCTTCCACAGTCCCGTTCAGAGGTCCTCGAGATCCTATGCGCTGGTCTTGCGCGTCAGGAGTATCGCGGATATGACTCTGCAGGTCTTGCCATTGACGGTGATAAGCCTGGGTCAGTTGAATATTTTAAAGAAGTCGGCAAGGTCGCCGGTCTGCGCAAGAAGATCGCCGCGTCTAACCTTGATGTCGAGAAGACCAGCACTGCACAAGTCTCAATTGCGCACACGCGATGGGCTACTCATGGGCCTCCTTCCGAACGCAATTGCCATCCCGTTCGCTCTGACCCCAAATCTGAGTTCCTCCTTGTTCACAACGGCATCGTTACCAACAGCGCTGCTTTGCGACAAGTTTTGCAGAAGCGTGGATACAAGTTCGAGAGTGATACTGATACCGAGGCTGTTGCTATCCTTACTAAGTACATTTTCGACTCCCAGGGGGAATCCAAGCGTCTCTCTTTTACCGAGTTAATCAAGGCCGTCCTTAAAGAGCTCGAGGGTTCTTTTGCATTTGTTTTCAAGTCCCCTCACTTTCCCAATGAGATTGTCACCGCACGTCGTGGTTCACCCCTCTTGATCGGTGTCAAGACCGATCAGAAATTGAAAGTCGATTTTGTTGATGTTGAATTTGCTGGTCAAGACTCCAATGACAATCGACTGGAAGCTCGTATGTTCCTCCCTTTATGCTGGTTTGTGTTGACCTGAACTATTGAATCTAGTTCAACCTGCAGCCCCCTCTGGTCCCCTTGCTGTTCCTTCACCAAACCCCAAAGTCCTTCGTACCCAATCTCGAGCCTTTATGTCTGAAAATGGCCTTCCTCAACCCATTGAATTCGTCGTTGCATCTGATGCTGCTGCCATTGTTGAGCACACCAAACGCGTTCTCTATCTTGAGGATGACGATGTTGCTCACATTTCCCTCGACCGTGGTTTACAGATCCACCGTCTCCGTCGCAAGGAGGAAGGTGATCAGACTCCCAATCAGATTGCTACCACTCGCTCTATCGAGACCCTTGAGCTCGAGATTGCTGCTATCATGAAGGGCAAGTTTGACCACTTCATGCAGAAAGAGATTTACGAACAACCAGAGTCGGTTGTGAACACAATGCGAGGCCGTGTCAATTTCGATGAGAACAGAATCACTCTTGGTGGTCTGCGTGCTTATCTCACCATTATGCGCCGTAGCAGGCGTATCGTCTTCATTGCTTGTGGTACGAGTTACCACTCTTGCTTGGCTACACGTGCCATCTTCGAGGAGTTGACCGAAATTCCGGTTAGCATCGAATTGGCCAGCGACTTCCTGGACCGTAAGACGCCCATTTTTCCGTGATGATTGTTGTGTCTTCCTTAGTCAGAGCGGAGAGACTGCTGATACCATCCTTGCCTTGCGTTACTGCTTGGATCGTGGCGCACTTTGCATTGGTGTCGTCAACACAGTTGGTTCTACTATCTCTCGTGAAACTCATTGTGGTGTCCACATCAACGCCGGTCCCGAAGTTGGTGTTGCTTCTACCAAGGTCTGTTCGTCTAGGATTCACCTATAATATATCCTGATCGTATGTATGTCTTTAGGCATATACTTCCCAATATGTTGCTCTCATGATGATTGCCCTGCAACTCTCTGAGGATCGGATCTCCTTAACGGAACGCAGAAATCAGATCATCAGCGGTCTCCACGCCTTGCCTAAGCAGATTAAGAGTGTTCTCGAACTGGATGCCAAACTTCGGGAGCTCGCGGAGATCATCCACAATAACACGAGTTTGTTAATCATGGGTCGGGGATATCAGTGAGTTCTTCATCTTGTCGGAACCAAGTATTGTTCCCGATTCTTTTCAGGCACGCGACGTGTTTGGAAGGTGCTCTTAAGATCAAGGAAATCAGCTACATGCACTCCGAAGGTATACTTGCCGGCGAACTTAAACATGGTCCTCTAGCTCTCGTTGATGAGAACATGCCTGTCATCATCATCATGACACAAGATTCCCTATACCCCAAGGTTCAGTCTGCATTCGCTCAAATCACTGCTCGGAAGGCTCGACCTGTCGTTCTTTGCAATGAGGGTGATCAGGACATCTCTGCAAACTCTACTACTATACGCGTTCCTAAGACTGTGGATGCTCTTCAGGGACTTCTCAACATCATCCCCCTCCAACTCCTTAGCTACCATTTAGCTATCAAGAATGGTTGTGATGTCGACTTTCCCCGCAACTTGTACGATTTTTAACCCTCGCCCACCGAAATCCAGCTGACTTATTTATAGGGCCAAGTCCGTCACTGTTGAGTAAGATTCTTGATATCCCACACTGTAGATCAGAAATTCCCCGTGGACTTGCAAACAAATTAATGTACTTTGGATCATGTCGGACTCTTTTTTCTCATAGATTGGAAGTATTGGACGGACATCTCCCCTTCGTATATGATACTGAAGTATTAGACCTTTCGAAACTCACTGAGAGCGCGGAAGATACGTATTGTATCGTCGGTGTTTTGGCCGTAGTTGATCCCCAAATTGTGAGATAAATGCGCAACAGGTAAGAGCAGATAGATGCTACTTACAAATAATCGAACAAGAATGTCAGAATGGAAGGGAAACGAGAGCACAATGAAAGATAAAAGTCGTTATAGTTTGAACAGTATATGAATATCACACCTGTCTTACCTTAAAACTCGCCTGTGCATTGCATTTGCTTACTGATGTTGAGTCTGATGTATAATCGAATTCTCCCCGTCACGAAAAATATATCACGATCACACTTCCTTCGCCACAAAAATTATTTTGAACTAGCCATACTCTACCTTCTGCCCACACATCTAAGAGGTCCTGTAGCAAAAGGGGGAAGGAAATCAACTGTTTCATGCAAACTGAAAAATCGACCAAGAAAAATGAAATAGTTGGTACAGATATGAATGATACATGGGTTTAGACGTACAATACACGAGGGATGTCACTCAGCTCAGCTGATGATGACCATGGACCGATCTTTTCCTGTACACGTTCAATTTCTGCTCCAGGCAAATTAGGGCAGACGCAATTAAAGAATACACTACACTACCGAAAGTTTCTATGATTTGGCGCACGACTGTCTTTGACGATTTCTTTCTTTTTGATACCTCTCTTCCCATCCCTCTTGGTCGAAACAAGATCGCTCGAGCCATTCCATACGCCTCAAGAACCCTCCCTCTAGATCCCGTTCATTGTAGTAATTATGACCGCCGAGAGGGAAGAGGGGTATGGATGATTTGGAGAACGGGTTAACTGTGGGATACGACGTAGCTTGAAGGGAGGATGGATCAATTCTAGTGTTGTCAGGACTTGATTCTATTTGGGATGCGGAAGGCGAAGATTCCGAAGGATGCGAGGAGGAAACGTGGAACAAAGCACATTCCCTCTCATCTGAAGGCACACGGTAGACCTTCTCGTTAACCGTATATAATGGTTCTTGAGAAAAGTGTCGGTATCCGAACTTGATCAAGGGGAGAGAGACGACACCTAAAGTGATTTCATGATTCAGAAGAATTGGAATCAAGTTCATGTCGTAACTACCATACCGTCGTTGTAGGCTTTGACACAGTACTCTCGTATTGGGATACCGTGTTCATCCTGATGCCGCTTCTTGAGTGAGACCCAATGGTCCACAAGAGCTTGGTTTCCTGATCGTGGTTCACCAAAGGTGATAATTTCCAAGCACTTTAGGCGTGACCGTTGCAGGAATGATTCAGTATTGTGATTGATGGTCTCAACCAGAGAGGGACTAGTCGAGCCATGCAGAACAGTTTCCGGAAAGTCCAATGTGGAAGAGAGAAGGTCGAGACATAGGAGATGTGCGATGACGCCTCCCATACTATGACCTGTGACGATGAGTTCTCTCAGGATGCTGCAATCATTCGTGTTCTTCAGACACTCCGCTTCTTTATCTTGAAAAGGACTCAGTCGAAGGCCTTGGTCTATTCCTTCCATAAGATCAGACTTCATGCCCTGATACAAATCCCAGAAGCCTGTATGGACTGTCGCAGCTCCATGGACGCCAGGGTAAGGTCTGCGAATCGCTCGCAAGTCTTGAATGGCTTGTTGCAGAGAAGATGTACCACATATCGACACAATGATCTGCTGACGCCTCTGAGAACAACTACATTTGATCTGGACTTTTGAATCGACATTCTCTTGACAAGACAAAGAAGGGCAGCCATGTTCGTGTATCCATCGCGAGAAGATAGCGGCAGGTAACCCAGCAACTTGACCCTTGATGCTCCTGAGCAATTGCACACCACTGCTCGTCAAAAAAAAATTTCACGAGGTAGGGAGCAGGTGTCGGAAGGTGAAGAAGGGAAGGGAAGGGCAGCTGTACGGTATGGCTGAGGCGACAGGGCATAGTAGTCTTCTAGTGGAAATCCTGGTTTGTTCAAAGAGATAAATCTCTTCAAAAGTAACCCCAGAGGTGGTGCCGCGTAGACCGATTCCGCGAACTGACCTGGACAGCCGCCGTTAGTCCAGTGGACATCCCCCAATAATAAGTTTTTTTTTCGAGACACTAACCAACTTCTCGAAGCCATTGACATAAATCCTCGCAGACAAGGTCCTCCTCCGAGAGTTTATACTTTGAATAAGCCGCTACGAGTTTCGATACCCAACGGAAATTCTCTAGTTTTTCGGCAGTATACAGCTGTTGCTGGGTCTCTGTGAGCCCTGAGCGTTCCCGCGAGTGCTGTTTGAGGGCCTGAAAGACGGGGAAGACGCCCATAACAGAGCGTGGAGGACCTGGACGTTTTGTCTGGGTTGGTGACCAAAATAGGTATGTCCTAATTTTGGATCGAACTTCCGAGGCACGTGTAATTATAACCCAACAATGTTGGCTTTGGCAGGACTGGCCTCCTTCTCATGCAAGGACATAAGCGTAGACTTTACAAAAACGATGCCTCTTCAGCTCAGGCTCATCTCAAGGCCGGCAATGGTCACGTAGCATTCACAAATCTTGCTCCTCAAACTCCGAGTGAACTTTACTGGGTTTCGCGTGCTCAAAAAGCTGAAGCTTTGCTAGCTGCTCGAGAGAAACATTATGGGGAAATCGAGGGCATACGACAAGAAGAGAGTTCCAAACGTAATGTTCGTCTAGTTTTTTCATGCTCAACTGGACTAGATCTTACTGACAAACAGATAGAACTTCAGGCCTTGGAAGAGAAACTTAGAGGAAGAGAAAGGAACCTTGAGAAGATCTTGGTACGTTTTTTGTTACCCATGTTCAAAACCTCTTGAGCCTCATGCATGTCTTACCTTTCAAGTTGATCTTGGTGGGACTTATCGTGCTCCTGGTTGCAGCTCTTGTCTATTTTCTTTCTGCGTCCAGAGTTACCACCCAGAGCAGCAATTTCAGACAAGCTATGATTACCCCCTTCGCTTCTTTGCTTTATTGGCCACTTGGAATGCTAGGGTTATCGAACCACAAGAACACAAATCACCGATCCAGCAGATCACTCAGTCTCCATTTCCACCTCCCGTCGCACTTTACCATCCCTATCCTGTCACCATGGACATCAGTGGTACAGCACTTTATCAAGTTCCTCGTCTATATCCTAACGCTCAAAGTTGTCAGGTTGAACGTCAAACGTCACACGTGAACAACAAGGCCTCATCTTCGGCTTTCTATCTCATCTGTTTCTTGATTGCTCTCGCATCATCTCTGTGCATCTATTTCAAGATCTTCCAGAGTTCGTGCTCTACCTCCAAGACCACTTCTAAGGAACATATTATACCTACCAGCAATAATTGGCAGCTTTATGCACGATCCTTTATCGCTATGTACCCATCGAGCCTCCTGCAATGGGTGTGGAGGTTGGGATATTGGCTATTGTATCTTTCTGGTATAGCACCTCGTTGACAAATGAATGTTGAAAATTCAACTAGGCACAAACCATGCCACAAGCTCCCCGGGGTCTCGAGGTCTTGGAATACTTTTACGGTCTTTTGGCTCGATTGCAATGGTATGGTAATGCAAGCATGAATATCTTCTTCTCAGCACCTAGGCATCGTCTATTCGTGAGATTTTTTGCACATACTTGAACATTGAACATTGTTTGAATTTCTCATTGTTCGCTGTAAACCGCCCTCGTAAGAATGACACTTGAAAATCTCCGGCCATGTTCAAGAACTTTGGTCATTTGTGAGGAATGGCAGCTACCATTTTTCATTTAAAATCCACTATATAATCAGATATGTGAACTGGCCAAGATTTTATAGTAGTTTTGACAGAAGCATATATTATACTGGTTTAATTGCTCTGGTAAGAAGATTCGGTATCAGAGCCTTCAAGTGTCATCATGTTAAAATCACTGTCTTTTAACATTTTTAGCTACAACAGCTCTAGTAATCAGCGTAGGGAAAAAAACAGTGCAAGCAGATTTCAAATATACGCGCTGCAGTGGATTTGTAACAAACGGTGACTATCATATATATGTGCTTGAGTTATCAATATCCCATGCCCAAGTTCACGAGTGAGGTCCTTGATCCTGTCAGTTGCCTTTCATACTACAAATAAGGGCGAACTGCAGGTCACCCCACAAGGCTAGCAGCACACAGATTAGGACATGGGAACGTTGGCCATCATTACCCAAATTCAAGAAAACAGCAAGACAGCAAGACAACGCATTAGCATTGAAGGCAATAAGTGACATAATTTGCATAGTGGGCATAAATTCCATAACATAAACAAGTCTACATCTACTTGGACGCGCACAGCGCTGTCCGCATCACACGCACAGACAAGAGCAAAAATAACAATATGCTACGGATCCTGATCAGACAGATACAACAAGAAAGGACATCTACCACAAGAAAAAACGTGACTGACAGTGAAATGCAGACATGACCGAGACCATGTGATAAGGATGGCGGAAAAATATAAGAGTAACTACATTTTTGATATGTTGTGACCACAGCCGATTAACATTTTTGCCTGGTCCAGTGGAAAAGTTGTCCACTGGCACATTTTTGTGTCCCTTGCTGTGGATGTGTGAGATAGCACAAGGTCTGCAACATGTCAAAAAATGACGGTGAACGGAGGAGTATAGCAGGAGATATGAGAAATTCTTTCCTCAGGGTCGGGGGCGTTTTGCATTCCATGGTGACAAATGAAACAATAAGGCCGGGTAAATGATAGTGGAAGACACGAGGCAAAGGGATATAAAGGGTGGCAGATGGGGAATTGAAGGCCACACTCCTTTGCCTTCGACTTTGATGACCCCGTTGACTGCCTCGACACTTGGTCTCCTTTGACCATTTGTCTACCATGACTACGGTCTGTCTTGACCTACTTTGACCGCCACTACTACTACTAGGTAAGGCCTCTATCTTCTCTGTAGTGATGTATTACTCATATGTTTGTCTACGGGCGGTAGTGTATTGCATTGGGGGTGGGAACCCGAAGAGTATGCACGACTGACTAGTGTGCGGCAAATGCCCTATGGTGGGTGTTGAGTGATGGGCCAGACGTTCTGTTGCTGATGATTGTGGACAGGAACCCGATCCGAGTGTTCCTAGCCTCTGCGGTCATGCCGTTTAGAGACGAGGCTGGGCCAAGGCACACTGGTGTCGCTGTGAGGAAACAGGCTGCGTGTGTGATGTGGCCTATGGGACATGCGAGGAGACCAACCGGAACCTGAGCGCCTGTGTGGAGTGCCTTCGGATCGTGTGCGAAGCTGCGGTTAGGGTAGAGACCACTCGAGGGCAGGAAGCTTGGCACATGGTGCTGACCTTTTCCTGACTGGGATCCTGATGCTCGTTTGGCCCTCGCTGCGCCATTGGCTGACCACCGAACTGAATACTTGCCTCAGGTGATTAAGAGGGTTCTGGACCTCCCCATAGTTATCCGGGCTTTGATTTGCTGCGCTTTCGGTGAAACAGCTGACAACGATAGCAGTGTATCCTGGCCAGGGGATCCGGTGAGTGTTGTAGGAAGGATTGCTCGCTTGACGTCAGTGTTGTGCTTGAGGGTGGTATATGGCGTTGTGCCTGAGGAGGGTGAACATATATCTGGTACAGTGACCCAAGTGCGCTTCTGGTGTCGGCCTCTGATCTCAAGTGACTGGACATGGCCTCACACGTTTCTCTTGTGGTATGTGAGCGTCACCTCTTGTCGTATCTGTCTAATTGGCGCCCCTCGTAGCATATCGTATTTTTTGCTCTTGTTTGTGATTGGATATAGCGCCGCACGACTCCCCTGTGGTATGTGGATGTCGCGTGGTGTTGTATCGATCTGATCCGTAGCATATTGCATCTTTTGTTATTTTGTGTGATTGGACACAGCGCCGCACGAATCTTTTGTGGTATGTTCATGTTCATGTTCATGTTGTTGTAATCTGATCAGTGTTCTTCGTAGCATATCATTTTTTTTTACTCTTGTCTTTGTTCGTTACTGGATATTGCCTCGCACGATTCTTATGTGGTATGTGGATGTCTCCTCTTGTATCTGTCTGCTCAGGGTCCCTCGTAGCATATCATATTTCTTGTTATCGTGTGTCACTGGACACAACCTCGCACAATTCTCCTGTGGTATGTAGATGTCTCCTCTTCTTGTATCTGTCTGATCAGTGTTCATTGTAGCATATCATTTTCTTTTATCATTGCGTGTGACTGGACACAGCCTTGCACAATTCTCTTGTGGTATGTGGATGTTCTCTCTTGCTTTATCTATCTAAGAACTCCTCGCAGCATATCATTTTTTTGCTACTGTGTGTGTGGCTGGGTATAGTGCCGCACGAATCTCCTGTGGTATGTGGATGTCTTCTCCTGTTGTATTTGCCTGACTCCGGTATCTCGTAGCATATCATTTTCTTTTGCCATTGTTTTTCTGTGTGACTGGACATAGTGCCGCACGATTCTCCTGTGGTATGTGGTTTCTGCCTTCTGTTGTGTTTGTCTGTCTAATTAGTGTTCTTCGTAGCATATCATTTTCTTATACTACTGTGTGTGACTGAACATAGCACCGCACGACTCTCCTGTGGTACGTGAATGTCAACTCCTGGTGTATCTGTCTCATTAGTCTTCCTTGTAGCATATCGGATTTTTGCTATTGTGTGTCACTGGACACAGCGCCGCACGACTTTCCTGTGGTATGTGAACGTTGCCTTGTCTTGGATTTGTCTAATCAGCGTTCTTGGTAGCATATCAATCTTTTCTGCTATTGTGTGACTGGACACAGCCTTGCACGCTCCTCTTGTGGTATGTGGATGTCCTCTTCTGTTGCATCTGTCTGACTCGGTTGTCAGCATATCATTTCTTTTCCTGTTGTGTTTGACTGGACACTGTCTTGCACAACTCTTCTGTGCTATGTTAATGTCGTCTCGTGTTGTATCTGTCTGATCAGCGTTTTTCGTAGCATATCAATTCTTTTGCCATTGTGTGACTGCCTATTGCCTCGCACGATTCTCCTGTGGTATGTCGATGTCGTCCTTTGTTGCAGTTGTCTGATAAGCGTTCCTTGTAGCATATCATTTTTACCTTTTTTTCTGTGTGTGACTGGCCACTGCATCGCACGTTTTTTCTTGTGGTATGTGGATGTCCTTTCTTGTTGTATCTGTCTGATCAGGATCCGTAGCATATTGTTATTTTTGCTCTTGTCTGTGCGTGTGATGCGGACAGCGCTGTGCGCGTCCAAGTAGATGTAGACTTGTTTATGTTATGGAATTTATGCCCACTATGCAAATTATGTCACTTATTGCCTTCAATGCTAATGCGTTGTCTTGCTGTCTTGCTGTTTTCTTGAATTTGGGTAATGATGGCCAACGTTCCCATGTCCTAATCTGTGTGCTGCTAGCCTTGTGGGGTGACCTGCAGTTCGCCCTTATTTGTAGTATGAAAGGCAACTGACAGGATCAAGGACCTCACTCGTGAACTTGGGCAATCAGACGGCTTAGGACTGTTATCATAGTCAATTCATCTTCCAGGTGCACATTCCATTCCGAAGCTACTTTAAAAAACCACATCATAGTAGCCGTCAGATGATGTAGCTCGAGGCGTGTCCCAGCATAATTTTTTCATGTGCCCCGATATTCCTATGTCTCTTAAAAATAATGGATACCATGTAGATCGTGAACTTGGCCAAAATTTGTTGATTTATGGTATATCACAATCCCGCTTACCGGTTCAAAATTGCTCAAAGCTATCAGCAAGGCAATCATCAAGCAAACCTGAGTCCTTTTAGGGAAACTAAGACAAGGAGTACGCAAGTACAACCTAAAGTGGATTGGACACCAGCATGACTAGTTCGCAGATATACAGTCGGTGCTCTCAGTTGTATGCCTCAGTTCTACGCCCCTGCTTCAGTATTAGGTTTAATTTGTTTTTGACGTTCGAGTTGGTGTTCTTGATGTTGCCATGGTCCTTGAGCATCTTCTGCCCAGCTATATTTCAAAACATGTTGAATCAGCTCTGTTCTCTGTTCTTTTTGCCGATTTTGATTTCCTACCCAGCTGAGAAGTCGCGTCTAAGGAAAAAATAGACCAACCATCTAAGTAGAAAATCCCCCACACCTTCCTATATTTTCCTTCACCCTTGGAACATGCATCTGTAATCTTCCAAACTCAATTTGACCTTTCTTTTTGAGGCCGGCATTATCGGTGAACCGCGGTACCGATCTCGTGTTAACAGCTGGAATAGGGTCAGATCGTTGGATCAACGGATACTAGGTTTTTGAGGTAGAAGTTTCGAAATAGCGCTGGAGACATATAGAACTATAGCATGCATACTACCCACCTACCAGCAAATGTATAGCGATAGAATGACAGCGATCCGGCGATAACCAGAATACAGGACACTGACCTTGGGCCAAAGCTTCGATGTACGAAGGACCAAAATTTTCCACGAAGTACACAGCTGCGAGCACTCATGCACAAGTCTCAAGGCCCTCAAGATACCACAAAAAATATCCCGCAACAATTCTGCTGAGAGTTAGCGGTTAGGACTAGGATACGATCTGGATGCAACCTCATTCTTTTTTCTTCCGTCATCCTCGTGATAGAAAGTCTAGTTTCACCTATGAGCTCTGTCGATGACATTCAAAGCCCTTGGCATGGACCGCCGACTTGAACCTGTCTATGTTTTAGTGGGAGTTGGGTCCAAAATCAGATCTCTAATACACTGCTGTGGGAAAATGATGACTCCACGAATTGTTCCTGAATCATTCATACGCCCTTCCCCACGTCGCGGTGGTCGTTCTCAAAAAGGTTTGTGTAGGTCTTATTTCTCAGCACAGTGATTATGTCTGCCCCTCGTCATCCGCTGTAAGTTTAATTGTTATTTAACAAAATCAGTAGTCTGATACGCTGTTTATTAGCGCTGTTGTATTTTTATTACATATAGCGCTCGAGATTCCGCTGGCGTTACAAGGCATTTTGTCACCCAATGCTTTGCCTTTTCTGCAACTGAATAATACGGCTCTGGTCCTCCTAAAGGTGACACTGAACGCCCCTAAAATCCCTTGTGAAGAGACTGAACCACATCCCTAGTTATACGCCGCTCTATCACTTTCGACATGTCTTATCTCTCTCTTGTGCTTCCCTCTTCCTGACTTCTTGCCAGGAAAGCGAGCTCTTGCTATGGGTCTCTGTGTTTATCATAGTGTGGTCTCTACTACCCTTTTCCAGGCTCCGAGATTTATTCCACATTCTTTCGGATCGCTGGCTGAACAGTTGAGTGTGACTTGGAAGAGTATGACCTTGATCCTTTCAGTATTCATGATGTATTTCAGGTATAAAATAACTCCCGAAATCCTCTGGGGTACTCTACATGGTTTTGTCGGGCTTGGAATGGTCGCGTGGTGGCATGCAACTGTGCATATGGCAGCCATGGCTCGCTCGGCGACTCGGGCTTCATAAGGATAGGATATGACACAATACCCTGTCTGTTCAAGACAGACTGAACCGATGCTGAAGCTTAATTACCCCAGATTTCGATGATGCTCTTTAACTTGGGTATCTTATACTTGTCTTTAAGCGCTACTTATTATGCGTTCGATGAAATACCAAGTGTGATTGGGCGATCTTGTGGCCTCTAATAAGTCAACGGATATGACAGACCTTGATGTGCTGGGTTTTAATTGGGCACGTACACTGTCGCCTGCCTGCGGCATGGGATGGAAGAATTACATGAATGTCTAATTGTTCTCGAACGACATTTTATGAACAATAGTCCATGACCCGTTGGATGCCAGCCGGTCATGAGATACAATATCCGCGAATGCTAGAACTTCAGGTTTGCCAGCACTTACTACTACTATTGCATGTTAATGACGTTTCTTAAGAGTGTCAAATACACGCCGTAAGTGATCCACATTCATGTCTTTTTCATTTTAGTCTTTCAGTGGACTAGCCCGGACTACTGTACATCAAACATATGTGTGCTACATTTCAACGTGTGTGTGCAAAGCGTCAGTCTGTTATATGAGAATGCTGAGGTATTACAAATCAGGTGAGTTTATATGGTGCAGATATTCAATGCAAGGATAGATACCGATGGGGAAAAATAATGCTCTATGAACGTATTGATGAACATGATCATTGCCGTCATGAATAGATCGTGTTTAAATGACGTAGCAACGTGGAAAAGGTGAATCAAGAAATCAAGCTGCAGCACCAGCCGAAGCAAAAAACCGCCCAGGAATGAACCAATTTCTTGGAGACCTCGATCGTCGTTCTCGTCGAGTATACCTGCCGACGGAGATGCGACTCTGTCTAAGAGAAGCTGAGGTCTTCGAGTTTTGCTGTGAATGTGCCTCTGGCTCATTCACACTCGTACAACTGCACGATCCCGAGACGGAAGCGGAATTTCGGGACGAATCGACCTGCGAAGTACAAGTCCCGGAACCCTGATATTTGGATCTCCAACCTCCTTCCCATGTTCTGGGCCACGCCAGATCGTGTCGACACTTCCCCTCTCCACGTCGCTCTCCTGTTCCCGCTCCACAAACAGCCCCCTGCGAATCAAGCGTCTTAATAGACTTCTTATCACATGCAATGAACGATCGACAGGTCTTGTCATCCTCAATGTTGGCACGCGCATCGGGGCAGGAAGATGAAGAAGTTTGTTCAATGGGTTCGATACAAATATGCCCCAACGTGACCCCTGAGCTAACGCTGGTAACGTTTTCAGTGCCTGCGATTGTGCTATTGGAGGAAGGGACTTTCGTCGCAGGAGACTTCTTCTCCTGCGTTGTACGGGCCTGACCCCATGCTGATGATGGTGACCAAGGAAAGAATTTGAGTCCGAAGAGGCTGCCATATCTTGACTTTGGCTCATTGGGGCTAGCACATCCAGTCCCTCTGTTTGAGACTCTTGTGCTAACAGCGTTTTGATCAAAGACGACTGGAGTATGCACTGGTGGTGGAGGGAAGAAGAACTGTGACTGCCTTGAAGGGGAAAAGGGGGATAACAAAGAGGAAATATCGGTCATCGCAGCAGGACTACAAACAGGGAAGAGATGCTGACTTTGTTCAGTGGTAAAATTATCGGGCACTTGATGAGACTGCAGACAAACGGATGCCCACTCTGTTTCCGGAGAAGGAGAGTTCGATCGCAAAAAGACAGAAGAGGGGGACAACATGGGAGTGCGAGAAGACCGAAGATTGGTGGAACGAGGGGAAACGAAAGGAGATGAAGTGCGTGAAGACGCTCGTGAATAAATAGATGGAGAGGAAACATCCAGGAATCCTTGCCAGGTCAAAGGTGAGGTCATTTCTTTGTCCTCAGTTACAGCAGTCGCAGGAGCCGTGGACACAGGCAACGCAATGACCTTGCTTTTTGAAAGAGCACTTTTCAAATAGAACATTGATGAGTAAGAATCGTATCCAATGGCTGTCTGCATTATAGTCGAGTTTTCAGAGAAACTTTTGATGCTGGATTCATGGTCATAGAAACGTGGCTGCGGGATGTTTGTGTTGATCTTCAATGGCTTGCGGTTCGATTGGGGAGCTTTTGGACTGAATGTAATATCAGCATTATTGGGCGAACTAGGCAAGGAAGAATTGGGAGATTGAATGGATGTTTCCGAAGGCGTTCTGGATCCGCCAAACATGTCCGAGTTCTCAAGACCAGGCTCAGACTCGGAGGACTCGGAAGACTCGGAGGAATCTGTGGAATCGTATGCCCACGTTGCACCGCAAGATGAGTGATTGTTCCAGGAAATTTTATCATATGTTGACTCTTCTACATGTAGGGGTTGTCTTGCAAAGATAATATCTGAAATAGTTTCCTTGCTCCAGCACGACGCAACATTGGGAGTGGGCGATGGAGAGCGAGGAGCAGGATGGTCTATATCTTCGGAGGAGTCGGTGTCTATATCCATCCCAGATTCCCATGGACAACGGGCCATACTGCCCTCGAAGATAACACCATCGGAATAGAACGATTTGACCTGAGAAATTGCAAGTTTAACCTGTCTGAGGGGGAGTCGGCGCCGGTAGTCAATATCGAGCATCCCGACAAGAATTTTGTTGACCTCTGAGGAGATGGGAAGGACGCTTGGCAGGAAGGAATTAGGATTACGAAGATAAGCTTGGAAGGTGGGGTCATCTGCTGTAGCTGACTTCCACGGATTACGTCCCGTCGCAAGGTTAAGGAGAATAATTCCTAGCGACCAGATGTCATTGTGCATAGGGGAATAGTTCCCCTGGGGTGCAAATGTAGTACCTTGACACTCTGAGAAAATTTTTCAATAGAACCGAACGAAAAGATGGTGAATATGCTCACCTGGACTCATGTGGAACACGCTGCCAGTGCGGAACTCATCACTAACTTTTTCGGTCGTGGCTAGCCCAAAGTCTGTAATTGCGATCCTAAGGCCATCATCATAACAAAGGATGTTCTCAGGTTTGAGGTCTCGGTGGTAAATACCGAGGAAATGACAATATTCTACTGCATCTAGCAGCTGGAGGAAAACGTATCTGATGAGTGCGTCATCTCCAAGGTATCGGCAACTATGTAAGATCTGAGTGAAGAGGTCATGGTCGGGTGCATAGTCCATGATGATGTACGTGAGGTTGAGGCATTCTACCACCTTGTGAAGTGTGACAACACCAGAGTGCCTTGACGCTAACTGATGTAATGCGATCTCCCGGATGTGAACCTGTCTAGAGCGAGGGTTTTGAACTTGAGGAGCAACTAAACATTTGACAGCATAAGACTTTGGCACCGTTGTTGATGGACATGTTTCATTTGCACGGTAAACAACACCATATCCACCAACACCCAATACTTCCACGAGCTCAAGAGATCCTCCATCGATGAGTGTCCCAATGGGTGGATGGACTGGGGAAAGCTGGAAATTGCATTTGGTGGCCATTGTACAAGTGGCAGAAAAGCAGAAGGGAGAAGAGTGACGTGAGCACCAGTGCCAACGGGGAGCCTATAGTGTTCAGAGAAGGGTTCAAGTCCTTATAAGACACAAGGAAGGCGGGAACCACCATTCAAACGTGATCGGCATCCCTATTGTGCGTGTCGGCCATGAGGCAGGCAGACATCAGAACGTTTGCCCCGAGTCCCATCAGCTTGCGAACACCTGCAGGTGATCCGTAACCAGTTGAAGTGTTACAAGCACTTGGTATGAGACTTGACATCCGATTATACTTCAAGCTGTCTGCGGGAAGCATCATCAAATATTCAGCTCGGTTCTTGAAGGACCACTACAACTGCTTTCGTACATTACCACCTGCCTCGAGGTCTGTCGTAATCCTGACTACATGGGGATATTCTCGAGACTTCCGGCAAAAGGGTCGGAATAGACCTCTCATTCGTCCATCCCATGATGCATGGCTCGTTTCCATCTTGCATAAGACATGCTGCTGCTGGGATTGACAAGTCCCGAACTTCAATGAATCCAATATGAACTGTTCGTATCAGAATAGATATCAGAATAGTGGGAGAGCCGAGCTGCAGACCACACCTGATGTTTCTGGAACCAGGGTCGGAATAGAAGCTCAAGGCCGTGGGTAGACAATAGCAAGGGAATGGCACCAGATCTCCTTTAAAAAAGTAACTGGGAAATCTCCTGTTACAAAATGGGAGATAATCACATTGTGCCCAAGTGTGTTTCGCGACGGTCGCGACGTTGTTCAAGTTGTAGACTATTATTTTCTCAAGGAAGCGGTGGATGAATTGATGACATAACATTTCAAGTTGACAATGATCTTCGGTGCCTGTCCCATTAATAATACTGGCCCCTTTACCCTGATGCAAACCGAGCGCTTTTGATAGACAACACTCTATGTCTTCCAACTCATTTAAACCACCCGGTATTCCATCGCGAAAACGTTCATTTCACATCAGCAACAGCTCCTCAGAAGCACTACATCAACAGGTGTAAGATGCGAGGCACACGATATTTTGGCTCAGACATCATGAAAACAAATTTAAGTCCATTGCGCTTGATACTTAATTTGCGTGGATACCATTCGTTTGAGAAATATCGAAAAATATCGAAAATGATACCATTTTTTCCCAGAAAAGCAGCTCCAGAAATAACGTGTGAGAAACACAGCTCCAAGTATTTGCTATCAATTAAAAATTGAAGAATTATTGATGATGATTACACTGAAGATTCTACCAAAACTACTGCTCTTGATATTTATATCCTGTATCTTGGCACAGACCATTCTGGCAAAATATGAGGCCCAGATTGCTTGCCAAAGCCACAACGTCCGAATATTCGGGCTTTCAACTACAGGCTCGTGATCATTGATCGATTTTCACGTGATGAGAATAGACATCCGTTGGACTTTAGTTCTGCCCACAAAGCATCTTTCTGATACACTGTCTATATCACTATATCCCCTTTTTTTGCTAGGGTTTCATCTGAATTGGGTATTCTTGTAAACAGACCATCTGTTTCGCTGCCCTCATGACCTCGAGAACCTTCACCGTTTTCCAGGACCTTCCTGCTGACGAAGTCATTAAGGCCAAGAAACCCACTTCAAATGGCATGACGACGCGTTCATCATCCGGCTCAAATAGTAAACTTTCGAAATCTCCAGCCTCAAATGAACACATACCCACGGACAAGGAAAATGTCAATCCGCTCACTGGAGAACGTGCAGGGACAGCTGCTATGTCCAAGAAACGTAAAACTACTGTCCTCGCTGACAAATCATCCGCACATCTGGCCCTCAAAACAGCCAAAGACTCTCAACTCCCCAAGAAACGCAAGGCAGGCTCCAAAGGCAAACAGAGCAAAGAGGTAGTTAGCAAAGAGGGAAAGGCAATTGGATCCACTCGGAAAACCACTAGACGAGGGGCACATAAAGTGTCCAGGCTTCCACGACTAGAGGAAGAAATTATCAGTCAGGCTCAAGAGATTGAGCATTTTACCCAGGCATCGATTGACTCCCGGTGTTATGACTTGATGGTTCAGCCTTTAGCTGATGTTTCTCAAGCATATGAGGCTATCGAATCAGCTGTTGACATTTTGGCCTCCCCCGTTACCAAAGCCAATTTCCGAAAGGTAATGCCTTCTTTCATGTGTTTGACGCTCCTAACCTCCCATCTTAGGACGCGTCACTGGAGCCGGACATACGTGACTTTTTCCCACAAACACTTACCTCTTTGTCCTCCACTTCCATTGCGGCTTCAGAAACCAGCGAGAAGCGAAGATTCACTACGCCAGAACGCAAACAGATTTATGCCGCGTTTACATTCTCTTCACCTTCTCCATCCAGTGAGCGCTTCAAATCTCTGTCAAGATCTAACAGCGTTCCTCGCTTGGAGTTGGCATGACCTTGAAGCTTTGTCCCAGTCGTCTTCCCTGATTGAAACAGCCCTATACTGTCAATCCCTTTTGCCATTCAACACATCATCTTATCGGACTATATTTACCGGCCTATCCTCGTCTTCTTTGCATTATAATTTCGATTCCCTGCACCTTATACATGTTTCTTATCTTAACCTCACTCATTTAGACCGATACAAGTCATGTTATCAATGTCATTGGGACTTTCGGTCCCCATCTGGCGATTGATTTATCATATACACTTCTGATTGGTTACTTATATCTTATCCTTTGCCGATTTCGGATGCGATAAACATCTGTCCCAAGAATGAGCATAAGTAGATCGTCTGATGAATCTGCGGACAAGTGTTTAAATTTTCTTATCGCGTGGGGACTGGGAGACAAAACCGCATGCTTGCGGGGCAGCTGCTTTCGTAAACGCTAGCCGAATTGGCATGGATCTGATTTCTGATACCTCTGGCAGAAACCTCCTGTCATTCTATATCGAGTTCAAACGAGATAAAACCCGGAGGAATATTGGTCTCGTACATTACCATCTGCGGCAAAATAGTCCAGTCACTGCAACATTGTTCTACTCTGTCACAACTGATAAGTAGACACAGAATCTCATTGTAGACGTTAATCAAGATTAGCGTCTAAATCTGTGGACCCAATCAGCCAGAGAGACCAGGCAATGTTTAGTGACGAACGTTGGGCGCATGAGTAAAATGCGCAGTGTTGTCAAACGTCCACACTCCGAAGCTAGCAGAAATGTCATTGTCCCACTTTTATATTTATTATCAAATGTCATCCCTCGGTAGTTTCGGCATCTCTGTATTTATCTTCCGGAAGTGGTCAGGAGTACTTTGATCTTGATACCAAATTTGGAGCGAGTTTATGTTTATCTCCTTGTTTCGTATTGGAGGTCAGCTGAATGGTTAAATATGAATGTAGTCGTAAAACCATTCTCCCGTATTTTTCCTTCCCCTCAATATGAGTCTTTTACAGAAACTTCAAGTTCCTCACCCCCCTGGACTTACGTACAAACAACTTTTCTTAGCTGTTTGTTCTTTGTACACTTTACCTTCCAGAGGGTCCACTGACGGACCTTGATAGAACGATGATCTGGCGCCCACACCACCGAAAAATCGGCAGTGGGGGGGCATCAATTTCGTTGCCTTGTGGGTTCACTCAATATTCGCAACATTATCCCTTACAATGACACCAAATGGATAGCTGGATAGCTGACAGCTTCAACGTCAATACGTAGGTTTTGCTTCCGTTTCTTGTGGCACGAAGGTCATACATAACAAATTATAGGTGGATGATTGTGTCGTCTATGGTACAGCTTGGACTTTCATGGTGGCAGGCTTGGATATGCGTCTGGCTCGGATACGGCGTCGTCGCACCCTTCATTTGCCTGAATGCACGACCAGGTGCAATATTCCATGTAACGTTTCCCGTTGTCGCCAGAACGAGTTTTGGCCTTTATGGAAGTCTATGGTGTACGTTTAACCGAGGCGCAATGGCATGGTGCGTAATGATCTCTATGATAGTGATTTGAAATTATGTTTGTCTTATCACGAACCCCATTACCGCAGCATTTGGTATGGTGTGCAAGCCAGTATCGGCGGCGATTGCATGAAGGCCATGCTCCGAGCAATCTGGCCAAGTGTCAATGATATACGTGCGTGATCTGTATCCAAACGATTTAGATAGATACCCAAACAGCAACAGCCAATAACCTTCCAGAGTCGTCTGGAACGACGACAAGGGATTTCATGTGTTTCTTTCTTTTCTGGTTAATTTCACTTCCTGCCATCTGGTTCCCGATCCACAAGATGTTAGTTCCATTCCCTTGCCGAAAGGTTTTAGTGCTTACCCCTTTTTGCACAGCCGACATCTTTTTACCCTGAAGTCAGTTGTTGCACCAGCAGCGGGCATAACCTTTTTTATCTGGTGTATTGTGAAGGCTAAGGGTGTCGGTCCTATCATTTCCCGTCCAAGCACTGTCCATGGCTCAGAGCTCGGTTGGGATATGGTCGTCAGTCTCATGTCATGCATCAGCAATATGGCCACTCTGGTAACGTGAGCAATCAAATTTCCGAAGTTCTGGTTCCATTTCTATATATTTATATATATCCTTGAAACTATAAATGCATCCCTTCTTTCTTAGGCAGTTTACCTTCCATCGACGTCATTTCAATCATGATCTAAATTATACTGACTTCGTATCTAGAAACGCACCCGATTTTTCTTCGCGGGCAAAAACACCTTCGGCAGCTTTATGGCCCCAGCTCATATCTGTTCCTCTCGGCTTTTCTCTCGTTAGCTTTGTAGGTCTTGTCGTCAGCTCATCGTCTGAGGCAATTTACGGCGAAGCGATCTGGTCACCCATCGATCTCCTTAATCGATTCCTCGATGGCAGTCCATCAAGAGCCACAAGGTTCGGGGTATGGTTTATTGCCGCCTCATTCATCATTGCACAGGTGAGCCGAGCCATCCATTAAGAGTCTTCGAATTTTTGATGAACCTTCCTTCATGTAGCTTGGGTGTGTATTCAAATTTGGTATCACCAAGTACTATTGTCTAACAACCTATCAAAATTGAATCTTTGGGGTTCATATAGAACAAATATCTCGGCGAATTCGATCAGTGCTGGATGTGATCTTACTGCTTTGTTCCCTCGTTTTGTCGTACGTGGTATTTGTTACCCTGAAACGCTGAATTTCATCTCATATCGAGCCTAGAACATTCGACGCGGTGGTTATATTGCTGCAATTGTTGGACTAGTCATACTTCCATGGAATCTTCTCAAAAGCAGCAACCAGTTCACGTCATATCTTTCTGCGTATTCTGTTTTCCTCAGCTCTATCGCTGGAGTCATGGTCTGCTCTTATCACGTCTTGCTCCGATCTTATTCTCAATTACGTGCTATGCCTTCTCAGATCACTGAGTACTATGTCATTCGCCGCGGACGTTATCGTATTGCCGATTTGTACCACGCTGAGAAGAGCGGCTGGTACTATTACACATACGGAATCAATTGCAGGTGTGCTCCGCTTCCGTAGCGATTCTTGAATCGTTGCTGATACCTGTATCAGGGCTTATGCCGCATATATCAGTGGCATCCTAATAAACGTTGTTGGCTTTGCGGGAGCAAGTGCGTCATGCTGTCTTTCTTGGTCTTTTTACATGTTGACAAATAGCTTCTGTAAAGCTGGCAGGGATGTCCCACTTGCCGCTACTCGAGTCTACCAAATGTCGTTCTTCACCGGCTTCGGCGTTTCTTCATTGATCTATGTCCTGCTCAATTTTCTTTTCCCTGTGCCTGGCTCTTCACTCGGAGAAAAATTCTGGGAAGTTGACTTGTCAAATGCTTATGTCAGCAAGAGCACCGAAACGGCAAATGATGATGCATGTCCGCTCCCAGACAAGAAACAGGAAGCAGCCGTTGCTGTGGAGGAAGTATGAACTATACAAGAGAATTCTATGTAATAATATGGTGCGCTGAAGACCGAGATTGGACAAACTGTTGTCGAGAGAATGCAACTTGATCTCATCCGACACAGTAGGAGAGTGATCAGAGTGGTTTTTGTTGGGATTTGGATCTCATGCGAGCCTGCGCAATGCAAGTGGTTTCTTATTGTTTTATATTCTTTTGTTTTAGGTAGGTATATAAGTAGCGTAGTTGTTTGTTTCTGCCATCCGTTTGTACCCTTCCCTCGATCGTATTTCAGCAATTATGATATATTTGTGCATTGCGTTCAAAAGTAAAGAGTCCACCTACGATTGATACTCAATATCGTGTGGGGTTGTTTCGCGCGGAATTTGATGGGGTAAGTTGGACAAGTCGATAACCTTATCCTTTCAGGTCAATTGTTGTCTCCATCTTGATACGTTACATGTCAAGTATGCTCTATCCTTGAAAAGCATATCTTATCCTTAGAGCAAAGTATATCCTAAGAGATATACTCTACCCTTGAGGGGCATACAGAATCAACAAATGCCGAAGCATGTGGAGGCTATTAGATAAATTCATTATTCATAGATTTTTGATGGTTCAGAATGGTCCAATCCAGTCGTTATTTGAACCAGGTCATCATGCATGGTCTTGGTCTTGGCTTAATTCAGGCCAAAACCAGTCCTGATACTTCAAAAAATTACTATGAAGGACGCACACAAAACACATCTACAAAATGAAGTGGTGTCACGGTCCCGCTACTGCGAATCCGCGACATGGGCAACATCGCGCACAGCCTCGAGGTCTAGGCGGGACACTCAACACAAGATATTGCAAGGCACTGTTTAAATCGCAGCTTTTTTCCTGCTTCAGTTTCTTGGTCAAAAGCTAGGAGAAAAAAAATAATTCAGCGGAGCTTTCATGGGGAGATGACTGATTTCAGATCTGTTTGGTTAAGACGCTGAAACCAATTATCCATTGAATGAATAGATCACGGAGGCGTTCTTTGTACATCAGACTTCTTTCTTCCCTCTACTTGGATTTTGTTCTTCTGTAAGACATTGCAGATATCTCCCAATCTTCAATCTTCGGCGCTCAGGTATTCTTCATCCCTGTTTCTGAAAACATGAACTGATGTATTCTTGAAGAATCTGGTTGCATCGCCTTTGTCTGACCTCTGAATTATCACCTTACTTCTCGAGCTTTTTTGGTGTGTCTTCATATACATGTTTCTAGGCTTGAAGGTCAAAGCTTTCTGACGTTACACCTCTCGCGCAGAGGTTCTCTCACTTATTCGCCCCATTACTCTCACAGACTTGCCGGACCCGGGATGCAACCCAGATACAATGAATCGCAGGTTGAGCGCCTGCAGGCTGCGGCTGCAGCCCGACTTCACAACTTTCATGGTCCGAAGCGACAGCTACTAGGGAAGAAGGCTATTCCCGCCCCTGCATGGAAGGGGAACGTAGGAACTGGTGCGAGTGGCACGGGAGAGGCGATTGGAGATTCGAAAGGCAAAGAAATGGGAAGCAAAATCTTGTTGTCGAAGTTACCACTGGATGTTACTCCAACCGAAGTTGAGGTAAGTATATTGATTTCTAGAAGACTGAATATATCAATCTGTTTTTGGTAGGAACTATTCAAGAAAACAGTTGGGCCGTTGAAGGATTTCTTTTTGGTGTATAACAACCAGGGCAGTTCGAAGGGCATGGCAATTGTCACGTTTGCGAAACCAGGAGACGCTATTCTTGCAAGACAAAAATATGACGGAAAGATCGTTGATGGACGTGCGTGCTATCAATTATTTCCCATGTATTTTTCCATCAAATGTAGCTCGAAGGTCGCCGCATAAAGATTGAAGTGATATACGATGGCATTCCCTCGCCGGTTGACCAGCCACGAGTGGCACCGACACTTCTCGACCGACTTGGTGGCAAGGTTTCAGACGTAACGCCTCCCGCCTTTTCGTCACCTCTCGTCTTTTCGTCGCCTTCAGTGCCTGCTTTGACGCTGTGAGTGGCATGTCAGTACTGTGCAGAAGTCTTGACCGAGCTATCCGGTATAGGCAACAACGAACACAAGTTTCGAGCGTCTCTGTAGCGCCCACACGACGAGTGCGCTTCAAGAAAGGGCCTAAACGACTAAATAAAAGGTATATCAATGGGATTTCGCCGGCCATCGGCTCTCGGGTCAAGAGAAAATCCATGTCGAAGGATGATCTCGACAAGGATATGGAAGATTATAGAGCAGCAGCCGGTGAACTAGAATTCGTAACGTGATTGCGTTTTCCCTTTCTTTCGTAGTCTTATAATAGTGTATCTGTTGTCTCGCAATAATATGCATGTGCTGTACGTCATCCCTTTGTCGAAAATTGATATCAAACTGATAACTTAAAATAAATATCATATATCCTGACCTAAGCCATTCGCCTGTATCTACGCAAGCTCATCATAAATCTGGTTGAGTGTCCTAATTGTGATATCCCCCAGAAGGATCAACCTCGTTCTGATTTCTGATTTCTGATCCAACATGTCCTTAGGATGGTTGCACCACTCTATACCACTGCATCTGGCTTGCTCTTTCACGCTGGAAAGATCCTAGTACTAACAGTCGGTCTTCCTGCGAGAGGAAAGACGCACATATCGCGAGCGCTGGAAAGATACTTGAGATGGACTGGAGTGAAGACCCAGGTTGTAAGTCTGGGAGATTATCGGAGGAAGACCTTCGGCGGAGCACAGAAGCTGCCACCAGACTACTTCTCCCTTGGTTCGTAGTCCGCTCTTACAGCTAGACCAAAGCGAGACACTCATGAAGGATGATAGGTCCTAAGTCACCAGAAACTGAAAAGTTGAGAAAGAGTGTGTCCGGAGGATGTGAACAACTCATTTGGGACTTTTTCGACTCAGGAGGCCAGGTTGTGATCTATGATGCGAACAATGGAACAAGGGCTGCACGAGAGGCGTTAGCTGAAAAATTCGATAAGAAGGGCATTCATATCATTCTCCTCGGTGCGTAGGCAGACTCAATCGAGGGAGGGTGCTGATCATATCCATCAGAATCGTGGTGCGACAAACAAGAAATAATCGAGAGAAACATTAGGAGTGTCAAAATCTCCTCCCCGGATGTGAGTACTTGTTATGGCGGAGTGAGCCAGGCCACTAATTACTATCCCTAGTACAGAGGTTGGGACCCAGATAAAGCTGTCCAAGACTACTATGGGCGGATCAGGGACCGAGAAAATGCTTATCAGCCCGTCGAGGAATTGACTTGGCCATCTATTCGTATATTCAACGTCGGGGAAAAGATCTTGTTGAATGTATGCCCCAGAATACTCCTCTCTTTTTGTCAGTACTGACCTCGTTTCCTTAGAAAATTCAAGGTTATCTCCAGGTACAGATCCTATCTCTCACTGTCTCGTATCTGCGTTCATACAGTCATAGTCACGAATTGTTTTTTTCCTGATGAACATTCATAACCGGTTCCGTACCATCTGGTTTTCCCGTGTAAGTAGGATATTGGGTTGACTTCCTAGCTCATTATCTCAACTAACCTTGCAGTCTGGTCAATCTTTGATCGAACACTCGTATAAAGCGGACTCTGATCTCTCTCCTGCTGGGTGGGAATATGCAGAGAAGTTGAAGGACACAGTTCTCAAACGGAGGCTGAAGGTGTTACAGGATCGTGGTATTGATCCTGAGCAGCGTAGACTTGTCGTGCGTTTCTAGTCCATGACTCTGCAGTAACTTGAATTCTTAATTTTTCAGATCTGGACGTCCACACGTAGAAGAGCCCATCACACTGCATGGCCCTTTCTCTCCAGCACTCTCTCGGTTAGCGTAGATACGGATTCAGATGACTCGTCCCAGACCAAAGACACGGATAGTGGGGCTTCGTCCGATGCAACACCTAACGAGGCGTTCAGAGATCCTATATCAGGTACCGTGGCTCGGGACACCCCAGTCAACACCCCGCGTATTGCGCCGATCCCTGATGTGGTTGTTGATGGGCTAACGCTCAGCCCTAGCAAGATGGGTCCTGCGACTCAAGCGAAACTTCCAAAGACGTCGTGGCCGGTCCAAATCAAAGTGGTCGAGAAAACTCAAATGCTGGAGATAAATCCCGGAATATGGGATGGTTTGACACCAGATCACGCCAAAAAATACTACCCGGAAGACTGGGAGAGATTTACCAAAGATCCATATACGTATCGCGTTCCGAGGGCAGAGAGCTATCACGATCTCAGTGGTGAGTAGCCTCTTGGAGGCGGTGAAATGTAGCTCATGTGAATCGTCGCTATTTTTCTTCTAGTTCGGCTAGAGCCTATCCTCATTGAACTCGAACGCGAGAGTGAGGACTTGCTGATCATTGGACATGCGTCCGTGATTCGATGTTTACTCGCATATTTGATTGGCCTTCCAGCATCCGAAATCCCTGCAATTGAAATTGCTCGCGGCGATTTGCTCGAAATTGTACCAGCGTCTTATGGTGTTCACAGCAAGATATTCCACTTTTGGGATGGACCTGGACGCAAGAGCGCGGGAGGGCCTGGACAGCCCGAGGTTCGGGACCAAAACAATTTCTACGAGAATTATGCGGAAGATACGAAGGGGAAGAGGATTAATGTCACAGATGGGATGTTTGGGTTCGCGCCGCAAGTGCACCACCATCTGGCAGATTCAGTAGAGCGCTTCTGAGAAAGAGATTTCATGTAAATAATTTGCTCAATTCATAACAGTTTTGTACTTTTGTTAATAGATAAATGTAATACCATGTATCGCCCATCAGCCAATCATCACAACTTCTCTTTTGTCATTTTTGCAGATATGTAAGCCAGCTATCCGACAATTTGAACTGATGTCGAATTTTTTTGTTGCCGCAGCGGTTCTGGTTCTGGTTCATGAACACGGTTTTCAGCTTCTTTTCCTTCTTGCTGTCTTTCGGTTTTTATGACCAACTCATACAAAGTGGGCAAGCGCTCCGTCGTTTTTATCAGCTGATCCGGCTACAGATAGTTTAGGTGTTTTTCAGGCCGAACAATGATCACTGATCATGATTTCTCGTTCCAGACCTCGTGTTGGTTTTCCCGTAAGCTACCAATATACGCATCTTCGATGGCTTCACAAAGGTTATCAAGGTTTCCGAGAGCATCCAACAACGCATCGAGAGAAGACAGGTTATCTATGCAGATGCCCATGTATGAGAGCATGCAAAACAAAGATAAAGATGACGACGCACCATACATTTGGATCCGTATGTTTATCACATTTTCCGAAGGATGCGGGGCACTAGAGAGGGGAGAATGTTATCAGTTCCACACTGCGGACATCCAAACCCCATAGTTGACGCGTGAACCGGAAAAGATGTTCAGGGAAAACTTACCTGTAACCACAAAACTCGACGTTTGGACTGGTACCTGAGTTAAAACAAATCCTGTTGTGTATCTAAATTACATCCACATACTTCTTCATTAACATCCATCGCAGAGCATTACCCATAGTATGTGATTCATCGTGAATCTGATATGTAGCTGCCGAAAGGTCCGAAGCAGCACCTTGAAGCTAAAAGGTTTCATATGGTTGACAGGTTTCTGTAGTGCAAGATACAACTTACAAGCGTAAGCTTGGGTATTGCCTCGGCCATTATAGATTCTTAAAAAAGTGATGAAGATTTTTCAGTAACGAAAGTCACATGTTAATCGGATAGCGTGTTCTATATTAAGTACCACAACAAACGGGTGCTAAGGCGCGGTGATTTACGTAGTGGTACACTACACTAGAGCTGTTGAAAATAATATATAGAGGTGTGGCTGCTATGGCAGCATAGTGCAGTGGCTGAGCAACTTGCTACACACTCACAAGGTATACACCTGTTTTAATCTTTCAAAGGTTGGTGGGTTGTGGTCTTGATAGTAAGGTAGAAAATAGAGATAAGCAAGATTTGTGGGGTTTATAGTGGATATTGTGTGAGAGGAACCTTTGGTACAAAGTACTTGGGTTGGCATTCTAGTAAAAGAATGCCCCTCTTTTATACATTTACTGAAAGACATGAGTCATGTAGATTACATCCTACTGAGTCAGTATTTACTAAGAGCTTTACTAAGGATTTCATTTAACTAATGACTCAAAACTCATCTGACCTTTCCTGAGTCAGATTTCCATGTGCTCATCTCTCTATGATTTGTTCATAATATTAACTAGGGCTTAAGGGTAATATTAAGCTATGTTCCATGAAGGTCTATAAAGGCCTATGGATGTTTAGCTGACATTATACCCAAGACCCATGCCTAAATATAGAGAGATTTTCCTCATCAATTAGTTTATCACTAATCTGCTGAGAGCATCAAATTCTAAATAATCCTTGGAATACTTACTATTATCCTGGGCTGTTCACACATACATGTGGCTAATTCATTTACCACTGATATAGTGTACACAGCCCTATAGTTCATGATAATTAATAGTAATTAAATTTCCAGGAATATTGATATATTTAATGGTGTCTAATAGCAAGCTACTAGAACATTAAATATATATTTAGAATTTTCTCAACACTTCTCCTTGCTTGAAGCAGTAGAGAATTGAAGGCCATATGAAGAAAGAAATTTATTAAAAAGTATTGGTCCTAGATTTTTAGTAAAAAGGTCTGCAGGATTTTTGCTTTCTTCTATAAAATCAAGAACTATTCTTTCTTCCTGAATATATTTCCTAAT